>BPTQ01000006.1:281102297-281132459 GCA_019973895.1 Chrysanthemum seticuspe | reverse complement strand
GATGCGGATTGAAATCACGAAAATAGGATGAATGCGCATTCGATTTAGGATGCGCATTGAGTAATAACAATGCGCATTGAAAATAAGTAGGATAAAAGCACTAAAGTTAGGCGTAGACAAAAGTTAGGCGTAGAAAGTTAGGCGTAGGATTACCTTATGCGTAGACCTAAGTTTACGCGTAAAGTGAATCTTATGCGTAGAATTTCTACGCGTAAGCTTATGCTTATGCGTAATTTTAGGGTTTTTTGCCCAAATGATCTTTTACACTTCACAGTGCAAAAGATATCCAAAGTCGACGTATTTTCAGACTTATCCAAGTAAGAAAACACGGAATAAACCAGGAAAATGAAGATCAAACCAAGGAAAATCTTACGCGTAATTTTAGGGTTTTGATACGCGTAGGATTACTCGTAACTTTGATTTTGCCCAAATGTGTTTCTAAACCAGATTTTTGTTATGGAATAGCTTCAATAGTACCAAAAGAACACAAAAGTGTGAATTTTGATGTACCAAAACTGCTAAACAGGTTACGCGTAGAACGACACCCACGAACAAAAACAAGCTTAAAAACGTAAATCCACGCGTAAAGTTTGAAACTTTTTGCCAAAAACAAGTATTTTAACACCTCAAAACATTGAAAGTACAAGAATCTTGGATTAAAAAGTGTAAAAAACGAGTTTTTAAGATAACCAAAGATTGCGTTATCTTTACGCGTAAGACCCAAAACCAAAACTTCAAAAACAAATGAGTACGCCCAACTATTTGGCGATTGATACCACTGTTAGGTCACTAGTTTTACAACACAAGTAATATAGAAAGAGATAAGGCGATTGAACAAGTAAACAAGCACACATACACGATAAGAGTAGCACGGTTAGGCGTAGGAATATGTGTGAAAAGAAAACTTGAACAACCAACCCTCAAATGAGGGTTTACAAGAGTATTTATAGGAGGGAAGCTAGGGCAACACTCCTAGTTCCCATCCTTTCTTATGTGGGCTTGGGCCTAAGCTTATGGGCCTTCTACATAAGCTTGACCTTAAACAAACATAAAGGCCATAATAAAGCTACCTATTGCATATGAAATATAAATACTTGAAATACTGTTTAGGAGTGATTCCAACAAGACTCACGTTGCTTCCACTATAGATATTGCATCTGGCAAATGTAATAGAAATAGTGATGTAACGAATGCTAAACCTTTAAGTACTTTTGATATTCAGTCTGATGCACCTTGTGTTATTTGTCGTAAAAGTATGAATTCTGATTGTCATGACAAATGTGTTGCTAAAGCTATAATCTCTCGTTTACGGAATCCTAAGAATCGGAATACCTCTAGGCCCACTACTCATTCTAAGTCTGTGCTTGGTAGACCGCCTTCTTTTAATTCTAAAGCAACCATTGCTGTCCCTGTAGCTCCAGTTTCACCTCCTAAGAATGTAGTACCACCTAGTGCATTCACTAAGACTAAAGCAAATAGTAGTTATAGATGGCAGAAATGGATATATAACACACTAGGATTTACATGGATGCCTAAAGTTATTGATGTGTGTATGTCTACTATAACTGCTCCGGAACCCTCTAACATTTCGGGTTCCACATCTACTTCTATTCCATCTGTGTCGTCTGTGTGTAATGCAGGTGATACAGATCATTCTCTGGATTGTTGATAGCGGATGTTCCCAACACATGACAGGCAACCTTAAACTGTTATCAAACTTTATTGCAAAGTTCATTGGCACTGTCAGATTCGGGAATGATCACTTCGCAGCTATCATGGGCTACGGAGACTATATCAATGGAAACATCGAAATTAGCAGGGTTTATTATGTGGAAGGCCTCGGTCACAATTTGTTTTCAGTAGGTCAGTTCTGTGATAGAGATTTGGAGGTTGCTTTCAGGGAGAAATCTTGTTTCATTCGTGATCTACAAGGAAACGACCTTATGTCTGGCTCGCGTAACTCAAGTCTTTACACTATATCTATGCAAGACATGGTTGCTTCATCTCCCATCTGCTTACTTTCAAAGGAAACATCAACAAAATCCTAGCTATGGCACCGTCGTCTCTCACATTTAAACTTTCAAACTATAACCAATCTTGCTCGACACAAACTAGTCGAAGGTCTCCCACGATTCCTGTATTCTAAAGATCACTTTGCTCAGCTTGTGAACAAGGGAAAAGCACTCGTGCTCATTTTCCTTCAAAGGTGGAACACAGCTCTCAGCATATGCTTCATCTTCTTCACATGGATTTGTGTGGCCCGATGCGCGTGCAAACGATCAATGGAAAACGCTACATCTTAGCAATTGTTGATGACTATTCACGATGGACTTGGGTCTACTTTCTTCGAAGCAAAGACCAAGCTCCACAAATGATCATCACCTTTCTCACGAAAATTCAAGTTCAGCTCCGGAACATCGTCCGCCAAATAAGAACAGACAAAGGAACTGAATTTGTTAACCAAACCCTTCGTGAATTTTATGAGAAAGTGGGAATTCAGCATCAGACATCTATTGCACGTACACCAGAACAAAACGGAGTTGTTGAAAGACGGAACTGAACGTTAGTGGAAGCTGCAAGAACAATGTTAATCAATGCTAAACTTCCAGATTACTTATGGGCAAAAGTTGTATCTACTGCATGCTATACTCAAAACCGTTCTATGATTACTAAACGCCACAACAAAACACCGTTTGAGCTTCTCCACAACCATAAACCGAATCTCAAACACTTTCATGTATTTGGATCCCTTTGCTATCCGAATAATGATCGTGATAATTTTGGAAAGCTCAAAGCCAAAGCTGACATTGGAGTCTTTATTGGATATTGTGAGAATTCTAAAGGTTACCGGATCTAGAATCGTCGTACAAAACAGGTTATGGAAACGATTCATGCTCATTTTGATGAACTTACGGAAATGGCTTCTGAGTATAACAGCTTGGAACCCGGTCACAACCGCTTAAACTTCCCTCAAACCCCATCATCAGCTGAACAAAGCCCCCAGCTCACTCGTCAACAAATGGAAAGGTTATTTGCTCCACTGTTCAGTGACGATATTGATGAACGTGCTCCAGGTGTATCCACTGCTCAACCTGATAATACTCTTATACCTGATACACCTGCTACAACAACTACTGTTGAAGAAGCACCACCAGTTGACTCCACCACAACAGTTGAACAAACCGCTTCCAACAATGATGAACCGGCTGATGACATTCTTAATGAAGTACCCCCACCTGCAGATTTTGATCCAAATGCGTTCTTTAACCCGTTTGCTAATGAGACAGCTGCACCAGATGTCGCGGAATCTTCAACAAGCCATTTGAATCCTCAAAATCTGCACAATGTATACCAACATCAACCCTCTACACATAGATGGACAAAAGACCATCCTCTGGAAAATATTATTGGCAACCCGAATCGACCAGTCGTTATGAGACAACGTCTTCACTCAGACGGTGAACATTGTCTATGCACTCACTGTCTGCCAATCTGAGCCTAAAAACATTAAAGACGCAATGACAAAAGATACCTGGATTGAATCCATGCAAGAAGAACTCAACCAATTCAAACGTCTAGAAGTATGGGAACTGGTTGAAAGACCAACAGGGGTCTACGTCATTGGTCTCAAATGGATTTGGAAAAACAAATTGGATGCTGAAGGGAACATAATCCGAAACAAGTCACGTCTAGTTGCTAAGGGTTATCGTCAGGAAGAGGGAATAGACTTTGAAGAATCTTTTGCTCCGGTTGCTCATCTTGAGGATGTTCGGATATTTCTCGCGTTCGCGGCTCATATGAATATGACGGTCTATCAGATGGATGTCAAAACTGCGTTTCTCAATGGACAACTTAAAGAAACGGTTTATGTCAGCCAACCAGATGGATTCATTGATCCTGAGTTCCCGAACCATGTCTACAAACTGAACAAAGCTCTGTATGGTCTCAAACAAGCTCCTCGGGCATGATGTTGATCACGCAGGATGTTTAGATTCACGAAAAAGTACTTCAGGAGCACTACAATTTCTTGGTGATAAAATGGTGTCTTGGCAGTCAAAGAAGCAGGATTGTACATCCCTGTAATCAACCGAAGCAGAATATGTAGCCATGTCGGCGTGTTGTGCTCAAGTCATCTGGATGAGAACACAACTCAAAGACTATGGTTACATATTTGACAGAATCCTGATGTACTGCGACTATCGGAGTGCCATTGCGATATCGTGCAACCCAGTTCAGCATTCGAAATCAAAGCACATCGATCTTCGCTATCATTTCATCAAGGACCACGTGGAACAGGGTACATTTGAATTATACTTCGTGGGTACAGAATACCAATTGGCAGATCTACTCACCAAAGCCTTGCCTCCCGCTAGGTTTAATGAGTTGGTCTACCGGATTGGTATGCGGTGTTTGACTCAAGAGGAATTGGATGACCTCTTAAAACAGTCTTAAAAACCTGTCAAACACCAAAATTTCTTTTGTAAATATTTTTCAAAAACAAAATACAAAAATATAAAACCTGATAAAACAACAAAAATATTCTTCTATCTATTTTTCTTTCAACATGTCAAGTACCTTTCTTCCGTCAACACTCTAATCTTTTAAAATTCAGTAGTTTTCCGATCAAGTGTTGAGGGGGAGAAAATAAATACTTAACTGTTTCAAAACACCCGTGTACTTGCATGTTATCCTATCCCGGTTGATTCTTTAAAATGGTGGTCTCATTTCTGGTTTACTAACACTCCTCGGACTAATATTTATAACCTTTCATTATTTCTTAAGTCGAGGGGGAGTGTCGTCAAGTTTATTTCTTAAAATCTATCATTTGGTAACCAAAATGAAAGTTATATGACTTTGGATGAAAAATGGAAAAGGTGGAGGGACCAAAACTGTCAAAAGGTTAAAGTCATTTTAATAAAACTACTCCACCTAACATTATCACTTCACATTTATTACACAAACCAAACTCATCCTACGCTTAAAATCGTTCTATAAAATCAATGTTTCAGATCTTCAATTTGTAAGTGTTTTTATGTTTGTAACAAGATTATAAACAATGGTTTTGATTTGTTTTAAAAACCAACGGTTAGATTTTAACCTATGGACGATTTTGTGTTCTACGCGTATGCGTATGAACACATAATCTTGTTTATGTGTTTGTGGTTAAAAAGATTGTGTCAAAACGTTTCTAAAACATCAATGATATCATTTTAATCCTCAAACCTTACCCAGAAACACGAATTGGTTGATTCTGGAAATCTAGGGTTTATGCGTGACTTTGGGCGTTTTCAATTGTGAATGTTTTTTGTCTAAAAGATTGTTGTGTGATGTTGATATAATGATGAATTGATGATATCCTGGCCCTAAAACAACCCAGAAACACTAATTGATTGAAAATTAGAGATTAGGGTTTAATGTTCTTCGCTTTTGGGTATTTTTGATTCATTGAGAGTTTGGTGTTAAAACTTGGTTATTACACTCACATGACATCTAATAACTATCAGAATAACTTTGGTGTAAATCCTATGGCTAAAATTCTTATGCGTAATCTGTGAACTATTAGGGTTTTGGCTTACGCGTAAGGTTTTCTACGCCTAACTGTTTAATTGAGTGATTGTGATTAAATCTGTTATAGAATGAGTGTTAGTGTCAAAATTGATGTTATGATGATTTTATTTCAGGCTTGCAACGCGTAAAACTCAGAATCAAGGCCATTGAAACTCTACGCATAAGGATCACCTTACGCGTAGAAAGTTATGCGTAAGAGAAATCTTACGCGTAACTGTTACGCGTAAGGTTCTACAAAGGGACTACGGGTATCTTGTAAAGGATATGCGTAAACAGTGACCTCTACGCATAAGGTCTACTCTTACGAGTAAGCCTTACGCGTAAGGTTTTATATACGCCTACGCGTAAGCTTTACGCATAAGGTCCCCTTTTCCTACGCGTAACATTTCTTACATGTAAGTAAGGATCCTACGCATAAGCTTGCGTCTACGTGTATACTTCTCCTGTTTACGCATAAGCTAATATTTCTACGCCTAAGCCTTGATCAAACCTTCATTATGAATTGTTACGCGTGCAAACTTGTAAATAAATAAATCATAACGTCACGAAACCAATAATGTCACTAATAAACTTAAACGTTTAATATGTTGTGTTAAATAAGTGATAACATAAACTTTAAAACTTAAAGTTAACTAACTCACGAAACTTATCACAACGTCATTAAGACTATTAGACAAACAAGTGACTTTGGACTCGTAACAATCATTGACATTGTACATTCAATAATTAGACAATAAAACCTTATGTTGACTAACATTATGTCTTTCGATATGTTGGCTCTTTTGGCTAATGTTATTTCAGATCAAGACATGGCTGCTCAAATGTATGTGGATGCACCAGATGTTCTCACAATTGCTGATATCTTCCCTAATGGCTATCCAAGAAAGATTGGAAAGAACAACCTTCGGGTTGACTTTGAAACCCTCACCTGCTCAGAATCTTCCTGTTTGATTGCTGTGGATATTCTCAAGAATCATCCCTACCAGAACATGCTCTCACATTCTGCTACAATACCGGAAATCTACATTCAGCAGTTCTGGAATTCAATGCAGAGGATCAAAGGTCAAAGTGCAGTGACAATGACGCTCAATCACAAACAAGTCACCATCACACATACAGAATTACGAGTTGTTCTTCTCATCCCTGACATCGAGCCAACCGACTTCTATGCCACACCTGCTGAAGAGATAGTTTTGCAATTCTTGATTGATATTGGCTATGATGAAGCGTCAGGAATTATCACTAAGCATTCTCATGTGGAGCTTAAGAACATTCCTCAACCGTGGAGAACTCTCTACATCATCATTACCAAATCTGTCTCTGGTCGTGATAGCGGCTATGATCATCCCAAGCTCATAGAACTGCAAATCTTTTGGTCATTAATCAACATGAAACTCATCGAACTGGAAGCTCTGATATGGGATGACATGATGTCATTTCACAAAAAGCTTGGCTCAAAGATTCCCTATGTCAGATGCACTAAACTGTTGATCCAGAGAGCACTTGGACTTCATCCTGATATTCCCAAGAGGCTCAATGACCCCGACAATCACGACATGTTGACTGAGCCTATTTTAACTGTTAGAATCAAGGAATCGTCAATAAAGAAATAGGGTGCTGTGTTACCTGATCACCTTCTGTCTAATGAAATCAAAAAGCTCGAGACATACAAAAGATATCTGGTAGCAGTGAAAGAAGGCAAAGTTGGTCATCTTGATGAAAAATCTTCTGGTACGCCTACAAGAAAAACCAGAAGAGGAAGTGCAGAAAGTGATATAAGCACTAAGAGTCAGAGGAAGTTCCCCAAGAGGAATCCTCCTCGTAAAAGGATTGTTCCTTCTAAGGAAGTTGTTCCCATTCCCGTGACAAAGCTTGAACCACAAAGAAAGCTAGTGGACGAAAGCTCTGAAGATACACAATCAGACGAAGAGTTCTTCTACTCTGAATCTGCTAAACCTCCTTCTGTAGCAAAACCTCCCAGGCCACCAACTATTCACGGAAAAGGGAAGACTCCAGTACTTGTGCCTTATGAAGAAAGCTCAAGCTCAGATGAAGGGGCACTGGATACATCATACAGGAAGAAGTTCAAATTTGTTAGACTCTAACACGTTGCGGAGGAATTTGCTAAAGATCAAATGGGTGGCCCCGGAGGGTCAAGTGGTGATGTTCTACCTACACCAGGTCCTGATGCGGTTAATCGACCCGATAAGGGAACTGGTGCCACCACTTTGGAGCAACAACAAAAGCAACAGGATGAGTCTATTAAGTTTGACATTGAGGAACCTGATACTGAGAAGTCTGAGAATGATAAAGCTGATGAAGAAGCTAAGTCTGGAAATGATGAAGATGTTGATTATGAAAAGTTTCTTCTTGACAGTCCCGTACGGTCTACGGAGAAAACTTCTGAACCTCGTAAGGACCCGGAGCATCCTCATGTCTCCTCATCATCAGATTCATCATCTCACTCTTCACCACCACCATCAAAAAGAGCAACCAAATCAACATCCAAATCAGTGAAGAAGCCAACTCGATCTTGGATTTCTCATACTCATAAAAGAATTGGGAACGTTGTCCAACAAGTCAGAAAGAAAGACATGCTCTACACGAAGATGAATTTCTTTGCTGATCAAATACAGTATCTTCATGACGAGAATGACGAGATCAAAGTTGAAAGGGAGTATGTTCAGAAGCTCATGAAAGATGATCTTCAAGGGAAAATGGACGAAATGATCAAAGGTTACACTCACAATTACCTTCTTGACATTGTTCCTAAAGTTACAAAGGAGTTATTCACCAAACAACTCTATCCGAATCTACTTCATCTGGCCAAGCAGACTATGAAATCAACACCAATGCACGTGAACATCAATCCTGTTGATCCCATAATCTTTTCAGATGCTGAATTAGTTGACCGACTGGTAGCTCAACTGTCCAAACGATCTGCAACACTTGCCTCTCACGATGGTAAATTGCTTGAAGCGTTGCTGGAATATCAACTCAAATCAGCATGTAGAGAAGAAGCTGAAAGGCCAAAACGTCCAAGAGACGATGATGACAAGGATAAGGATAAAGACAACGAGCCCAAACGCCCGAAGAAGTCTGGTGAATCATCTTCAATGCAACCTCCACCCCAACAGACTCCAGCACAACAAAAGTCTCCTCCACGTTCTTCTGCTGAAAAACCTAAGGATTCTTCTGAGTTACCACCCGAGACTCAGAAAACCGGTGATCACTTTGAGTATACGGGTGGTGACGATGAAGAATTCCATGTGCCCCAACAACAACCCGCCTCTCCCGACAAAGTACAGAAACCAGAATCCTCATCTAGGCCTAAGAAAAAGAAGAAGAAGGCGCCCAAGGCTGACGTCGTATCATGGCTAGATGAAGATAACACTGAAGAATTTGAATGGTTTTCTACACTTGTTAACTCCACCCCCTATCCAGCTGAAGGTCAAGATCTGGTAGACGGTAATACATTGGAGCATGCTAAGATACTGCAAGAAAAATTCTGTGTAAAGAAGATGACAAAATATGAGTTGAGGCGAATCAAGAATGAAGCTTTTCAACTGTTAAAAGATAGCTCAGAAAGTGCCATCAAGGTCGAATATCACCTTGAAAACATTGCTCGAGCTATGTCTAACAACATGGATTGGCTCAACCCAGAAGCAAACATTGACTTCACCAAACGGGACAACCCTCCATATTACACCGACTGGTCTAAACCTCTACCAACAATTGGCCAACCAGATGAGCCTAGGATTCCATTCCGATATTTCTTCAACAAAGACTTGGAATTCCTTCTACACGGCAGTGATGATTCAAGGAAATATGCTACATCTCTGACACTTCCATTCCCGGCAGCCATATACTCAAACTGCATAGCCATCGAGGAAAAGGCTACCCACATATTTTCTAACAATGTGGAATTGTATGACCGTGATGCAATGTATGGGATTCACCATTGGCCGGAACGCCGACGAATCTACTACAGAAGCTGCCAAGTTCAGAAGTCTCAAAATGAAGTGTTCAGTACTAAAGGAATCGTTGCTGTTAAACATGTTGATCTTTCGTCTAAATGGGACTACACTTTTCTCAAGAATATCATGGTCAAAAGACAAGACGAAAGAGATTATGCATTCAGTGAAGCGGACTTTTAGAGTTTGTGTCTCAACGACATTGAAGATCTGTATCTTGCCAAAGTACAGGGACGCATGAGACAATTCTCGACTGAAGTACAACATGAATACATCAAGTCCTTGCTAATATTCATCAGAAGCATAGTCATACAGGAACGTGTAGAAGATCTCCAGCTTGCAGTTGAATCATATCAGACCCGTGTCAACTTCACTCCACCTCAGCTAGATCTTCCCGACATCAACCAGCTTCCACAATACACACTCGTCAGCAAACCATTCGGCGTCGTTTATCGCAGTGAACTTCAACGAAATTGCTTGATGGCGTGTAGATATCTTCACAAGTTCGGGGATCACACTCTGAAGAAGGTTAGGGACGGATTGGCTTATCGGTTGAAGGCGATATATGAAGGCATAAGGTCTCAAAAGCGATGGAACTCTTAGGACAGAAGGGATGTGCAGAGGATCGTCAGAATGATTGATGAAAGGTTGTATCGAAGGGATCAGTTCAGAAATTGGAAAGCTTTGTTGGTGGTCGACCCAGGATTAACATCACCGGATATCAACGCCCTATTCGCACTCCTGGCAACATCACTGGACTTCCTGGTACCCCTTGAACTGTTTCTTTCATTATTACATTTGGATGTGTGATTATATTATGTCTATGGCTTGTGCACACATAACAGTGTACAACCCGTAATTTGTCAAGAAAGGACCCTGTGGTACGCTTCAGTGCCACAATCCTTATAAAAGGAGCGAAAGCTTCTTACTTTTGAGTAAAACCTATCAAACCTTTTATTTTTCAAGGTTTTGCTCAACAGAACAAGTACTTCCCCTTATGATTTTTAAAACCTCAACCGTTTATATCACTTGTTGAGGGGGAGTATTTGAATTAAAACTTTGTTCACAAATTGTTCACAGTGGTCATCTTCCCGCAACACTCAAAATGGTCATATTTATTCTCAACTTTTCAAAAATAACATTTTATATATGCCATTTTTTAGGGGGAGAAAATTATGTGATAAGAAATATGTTGTGTAAATGCAAATGAATCTTTGTGTAATAGACTTAACCAACGAATTGATGGTACTAAACTGTTAGTAACTCGAAAAGACTTGTCCTTGAAGGGTAATAATTTCAAGCTAGTTCGCTAGTAATGTAAACGTGTCTCGCAAAGGACTTGTCCGAGTAGAATGTACCATTCGAGAAACTCTTAGTAGACATGAACTCTGACGGGTTTGACAACCTTTCGAGGTTTGTCTACACCTTCAAGGTAGTTATTAGAGCTAGTTGTCACCTAAAAGCTGACAATGTAACTCTTTAACTATGCAACGTAACTGTGTCTCGCGGGGGATTTTCTATCTTGAGTTGATCAATTCATAAAGTGCACGCTCTTTCCTCACTGTGCAGATTTTTGTAAAAACTCTTAAGCACATGTGGAGGGGGAGTATTTCTGAAAATCTAAAACTCTTGAAGTGTTCAAACATGTTTTTCATTCACAAACACTTTGAGAGATTTTCATGAAAAATGGTTTTATGGCAATGGAGTTATAAGGAGATTAAGGTTAGGATTAACCGTCCTATGATCCGCTAGAGCCGGAAGGATCTACCCAAGGACATCACAAATAGTTAGTACTTAGAAGTCCTTAGGTACGATTAGAAAAAGGAGAAAATGAGAATCGAAGAAAGAAGGAGTTGAAGAATTAAAAATAAATGCAAAAGGGTGAAAAGAAATAGCCCTCCAAATTATTCAACTGAGGGCAGACACCGGGTTCAATTCATATTCTACTAGTTGTCACTTAGTGACGCCAGTATTGAAGATTAAAAGTCGTCATGGACCCAGTGACGCATGCACTAAACCTTCTTAGCCACTCAAGTTTCTCTCAACAGAAGCTTGTTTCATTCTCACAGGGAACCCTACATAAACTATTGGCTTTCTCTTAGAGATCGCTGGTATTGAAGAAGGAAACCCTCTCCCTAGTCTCCACTCAGGAAAACCAAAACGCACTATTGAGTCTAGAGCCACGAGATTCATCAAAAGATCTCTTAGGAACACTTGACATTTCATCACTTGATGTTCAACAATAAGAACATCAGTGATACGTTATCGAGTCCTTCACAGATCTTAGCAATCTGTCGAGAACATTTATGAGAAGTTCACATCTGTGATCCTCAGTGATTGAATGGAAACTCCTGCCAGGGTCAACATCAAACAGCCCTGACAGCAGGTCACTTCGGTAACTCCCCGTGGATTACGCTTAATGTGTCTCAAACAGTCTACAGTCGTGAGGTGATGCTTCGGTGTACCTCAGCGACTCATCTGAACTGTAGGTGTACTTCGGTACAGCGCGTTATCTCACTTGTGGGACTCCAGTTCAGGAACAGCCTTTGTGAGAATTAGAGTTGTGTTTTCACACTATGCTGTTAACACTCTCGAAGTTCAAACTTGTAAGTGCCGGAATCCGTTTATTACTAACCGTTTTAAATGTTTTCTTCTTATGGAAGCTCTAGAGCAGAATGATCGTGCAGATTCTTCTCATGTTCATGCCAACATCATCACTAATGAAAGTTCTATCATAAAGCAACACAAAAGTCAGAATGATTCTTCATCAAATCAAAGAATCTACAAAGTTAAAGACTTAAAGAACTTCATCAGTACTATTATTCAACGTTAAAGAGCGTGTGAGCATGTTGAAGAATGACGTGGAGACACTGGAGCAGCGAAGCAGACCTGAGGCAGACTTGATGCAGACAACAACATACTATCACTTCCATCACAAAGAACAATAATCAAAGAACAAAGTTAAAGATGACGTCAAAGCAGAACCGTTTAAAGAAAACAATTTCTCTACACTGGGGAGATTGTTCGAATCAAGGAAATTCTTCTCACAAGAAAGAAGAATGTCAGAATACGTCAAAGCTACCATTACATCAACGCCTTCACCATTTTCATCACTAACACTTAGGGGGAGATTGTTGGAATCACTCCTAAACCTAAATCAAGTGTTAGTAATTCATATGTAATTGTTAATACCAAAATTACATAAATGATATGGAATCCAAAATTTACTTGGCTTATGAACACTTCATGATTGAACCTGGAGAGACACTAGAGTCTTATCATCATCGATTCTCAGACATCATAAATGATTTGGATAAACACAACATCATCATGCCAAGAATTGCAGTTAATACCAAGTTCCTGAGTAGTCTTGGTCCTGAATGGGAGAAGTATGTCATTTTTCTCCGTCAAGCGAAGAACATGCATCATTCTACGTACGGACTGTTGTATGATTATTTGAAGCCTCATGAAAAGGAAGTCGATAGGGAAAGGATTCTCAGTGCTCAAATTGCTTTAACAACAACTCTGGAAAATCAACAACTTGCCTTGTATGCTCAAAACAGTTATCCTCCTCAACAAGCAACTCAACCAACTGCCACTATCACACCAAATGATCAATCACAACAATCTCAACATAATCAATTAGTTCCATACAACAACAACAATGCTCAAGCATTTGTCAGTGAAGCTAATGAGGAATCCGATCCGTTCGAAGCATTACAACAAGGATTTGTTATGATTGCTAATGCTTTTAGCCGTTATACCAACAAATCCAACAATCGTATTTGTTCCTCATCTAACACACGAAATGAGGTTGTCGTGAACAATGGATGAGTTGAAGTTCAGAATCGTGGTTATGATCGTCAGATGGGCGGTGTTCAAGGGTTTAATGCTGTGGGTAGGAATAACAACAGAGCTCAAGTGGTGGAACAGGGAAATGCTCAGAATGGGTTGAATGGTCTTCGATGCTACAACTGCAATGAGAAGGGATACCTGGCTAATGCATGCGCAAAGCCGAGGACTAGGGGCAATGCTTATCACAAAGAGGCTCTTCTTTTGGCTCTTAAGGATGAAGCTGGTGGAACTCTCACAGACAAAGAACAGAGTTTTATGGCAGATGCAGACTCAGATGATGATATAGAGGACTTGCAGGCCAATGCAGCTGTTATATTGATGGCTAATATGCATGAGTTACATATGAGTGACACAGGCCCAGTGTATGACACTGATGGCTTGTCTCAGGTACCCGAACAAACCATATTTATCTCTGATCTAATATCTCCGCCAACATCTAAATCTGGCAAGGCTCAGAATGTTCAAAATGAGTCATCCACATCTCATTCCGATGATTTTCAATTGAGGATCTAAGTAATGATCATGTTGTGACTCACGTTGAATACGCCGAACTTTTGCCTCATCCAGATCTTGCTCTTTTACTTAAAGACCAGCAATCCCAAATTGAAGAATGTTGTGCATTAAATCAGAACTTAAAAAGCAAAAATGCACTGTTAACCAAGGATTTTGAATGTTTAAAAATGCAACTCAACTTTTTCAAAACTCAAGAAAAACGTGAAAAAGGTTTTGAAGCAGCCTTTACTAAATCTCATCAAAACGAAAAATATTTAGAGAGACAGATGCGTGATCTAGCCGCTTCGAAGAATGCTTTGTTGTCTGAGATAGAACAACTGAAACATGAACATAAAAAGCAAATTAACACTCTCACCTTGGAAAATCAAAAAGCTAAGGCTGAGTTGTTAACTTGTCAAAAACAGTTCTCTGCATACAAAAAGCATTCAACAAAATGAATAGATGATCATCTTGAAGAAATCATTGGCTTGCAAAACAAACTTAAAGAGTTTAAAACTGTTGTTTATAAACATGGTGAGTCGGTCACAGCTATTGAAAAGTTTACTTTAAAACCCAATCCAAATGGATATGGACCGATTCTCGCTGATTACAAACCTAAGCTTTCAACCAAAGCATTCAAACCAAATCCTGAAGTTCCCAGTGCATAATATAAAATTGATAATTCTGTTATGAGTGTTGTTGAATATCATCGTCAAGAGAAATTAGATGCAGAAGACGAGAGTCGATCAAAATTAGAAACTGTTGTTTACAACAAACCTTTTAATTATTCAAAACCAGTCACTTTCGTCACACCAACGGATTCTTCTAACACACCAAGGGTTATCATAAAAACATCTGAGTCTTCTAATGTTAATCCCCAACCAGATTATGCACAAATTTATGGTCCTTTACCTTCCATTAGTGAAGTAAACTCAAAACCTAAAAATCGCAAAATTCTTAGATATTTTGACATTTTCATGGCTGACGTCAAAACTTTACAACATGAGATAGAATATCATTCTGAAATCAAAGTTCAACATTTTCAATCGCCTCTGGCGCGAGAACAAAGAGACATTATTCAGAAAAATCTTTTACCAAATGTTAAAAATTTGAAAAATTGTGCATTATCTTGGGAACGGGACTTTCATAAGGAACTTGGAGTGATGAAGGTCGTTTTCGAGAAAACATAAACATCTATTTCTAATACTAAATGTAAAAAGAAAATGTTGAGAAAAGATGTTGATCGACTCTTGAAAGATGTTATCTGTGCTGATATCCATAATGTTGTGTTATTCAATTCTTTGCCACATGCATCTAATTATATCTCTGCTGATACTGTTGATAATATTGTAACTGTTGCAAATACTGATAATGTGCTTCAGATCAAGTCTTTAAAAGTTGAAAACGAACGTCTTTTACACGAGCTTTCAAATGCAAAACGTCGTCTTCAATGGTGTCAAAAAGATTGTCAAAATCGTGAACTTGCTTTGCAAAACAAAATCCACCAGTTGCAATCAAACAATTTTAATCCAAAATCTGAGCAACTGGATGATCAAAACGTGTCTTTGAAAAGTCAAATCTCAAAATATGAACACGAACTTGTAAAAGTTAAATAGGAATATGGTGTCATATTTGATTTACTCAATAAGACTCGTCATGAAGCATCAAACGAACTTGATCACTATCGTGCACACACTAGAGAAGTAATGAATTTTGCGGGTAATATTCGTTCTGAAAATCAAGATTTGATTCACACTATCTTTAAGTTAAGAGAAATGTTAGGAAAGTATGAAGTACTTCCGCCTACCGTGATTAAGAGAATAGCACCAGTAACACTTAGTAATCGTGAACCTAGAATCCCTACTGCCAAATCACAAGTTGCTAACGTGCTTCCTTCTACTAAAATAGGAATAGTTGCATCTTTTCCAAACGTCCGCACTTCACAGCCTAGGAGCACTACATCGAAGAATAGGAAGTTGCGACCTAAGAAAAGATCAATAAGGAATGCTAAAGTAGAAGAACACCCTAGGACTATGAATAAGACTCACGTTGCTTCCACTATAGATATTGCATCTGGCAAATGTAATAGAAATAGTGATGTAACGAATGCTAAACCTTTAAGTACTTTTGATATTCAGTCTGATGCACCTTGTCTTATTTGTCGTAAAAGTATGAATTCTGATTGTCATGACAAATGTGTTGCTAAAGCTATAATCTCTCATTTACGGAATCCTAAGAATCGGAATACCTCTAGGCCCACTACTCATTCTAAGTCTGTGCTTGGTAGACCGCCTTCTTTTAATTCTAAAGCAACCATTGTTGTCCCTGTAGCTCCAGTTTCACCTCCTAAGAATGTAGTACCACCTAGTGCATTCACTAAGACTAAAGTAAATAGTAGTTAGAGATGGCAGAAATGGATATATAACACACTAGGATTTACATGGATGCCTAAAGTTATTGATGTGTGTATGTCTACTATAACTGCTCCGGAACCCTCTAACATTTCGGGTTCCACATCTACTTCTATTCCATCTGTGTCGTCTGTGTGTAATGCAGGTGATACAGATCATTCTCTGGATTGTTGATAGCGGATGTTCCCGACACATGATAGGCAACCTTAAACTGTTATCAAACTTTATTGCAAAGTTCATTGGCACTGTCAGATTCGGGAATGATCACTTCGCAGCTATCATGGGCTACGGAGACTATATCAATGGAAACATCGAAATTAGCAGGGTTTATTATGTGGAAGGCCTCGGTCACAATCTGTTTTCAGTAGGTCAGTTCTGTGATGGAGATTTGGAGGTTGCTTTCTGAGAGAGATCTTATTTCATTCGTGATCTACAAGGAAACGACCTTATGTCTGGCTCGCGTAACTCAAGTCTTTACACTATATCTATGCAAGACATGGTTGCTTCATCTCCCATCTGCTTACTTTCAAAGGCAACATCAACAAAATCCTGGCTATGGCACCGTCGTCTCTCACATTTAAACTTTCAAACTATAACCAATCTTGCTCGACACAAACTAGTCGAAGGTCTCCCACGATTCCGGTATTCTAAAGATCACCTTTGCTCAGCTTGTGAACAAGGGAAAAGCACTCGTGCTCATTTTCCTTCAAAGGTGGAACACAGCTCTCAGCATGTGCTTCATCTTCTTCACATGGATTTGTGTGGCCCGATGCGCGTGCAAACGATCAATGGAAAACACTACATCTTAGTAATTGTTGATGACTATTCATGATGGACTTGGGTCTACTTTCTTCGAAGCAAAGACCAAGCTCCACAAATGATCATCGCCTTTCTCACGAAAATTCAAGTTCAGCTCCGGAACACCGTCCGCCAAATAAGAACAGAAAAAGGAACTGAATTTGTTAACCAAACCCTTCATGAATTTTATGAGAAAGTGGGAATTCAGCATCAGACATCTATTGCACATACACCAGAACAAAACGGAGTTCTTGAAAGACGAAACCGAACGTTAGTGGAAGCTGCAAGAACAATGTTAATCAATGCTAAACTTCCAGATTACTTATGGGCAGAAGCTGTATCTACTGCATGTTATACTCAAAACCGTTCTATGATTACTAAACGCCACAACAAAACACCGTTTGAGCTTCTTCACAACCATAAACCGAATCTCAAACACTTTTATGCATTTGGATCCCTTTGCTATCCGAATAATGATCGTGATGATTTTGGAAAGCTCAAAGCCAAAGCTGAAATTGGAGTCTTTATTGGATATTGTGAGAATTCTAAAGGTTACCGGATCTGGAATCGTCGTACAAAACAGGTTATGGAAACGATTCATGCTCATTTTGATGAACTTACGGAAATGGCTTCTGAGTATAACAGCTTGGAACCCGGTCACAACCGCTTAAACTTCCCTCAAACCCCATCATCAGCTGAACAAAGCCCCCAGCTCACTCGTCAACAAATGGAAAGGTTATTTGATCCACTGTTCAGTGACGATATTAATGAACGTGCTCCAGGTGTATCCGCTGTTTCCGCTGCTCAACCTGATAATACTCTTATACCTGATACACCTGCTACAACAACTATTGTTGAAGAAGCACCACCAGTTGACTCCACCACAACAGTTGAACAAACCGCTTCCAACAATGATGAACCGGCTAATGATATTCTTAATGAAGTACCCCCACCTGCAGATTTTGATCCAAATGCGTTCTTTAACCCGTTTGATAATGAGACAGCTGCACCAGATGTCGCGGAATCTTCAACAAGCCATTTGAATCCTCAAAATCTGCACAATGTATACCAACATCAACCCTCTATACATAGATGGACAAAAGACCATCCTCTGGAAAATATTATTGGCAACCCGAATCAACCAGTCGTTACGAGACAACGTCTTCACTCAGACGGTGAACATTGCATCTATGCACTCACTGTCTACCAATCTGAGCCTAAAAACATTAAAGACACAATGACAAAAGATACCTGGATTGAATCCATGCAAGAAGAACTCAACCAATTCAAATGTCTTGAAGTATGGGAACTGGTTGAAAGACCAACAGGGGTCTACGTCATTGGTCTCAAATGGATTTGGAAAAACAAATTGGATGCTGAAGGGAACGTAATCCGAAACAAGTCACGTCTAGTTGCTAAGGGTTATCGTCAGGAAGAGGGAATGGACTTTGAAGAATCTTTTGCTCCGGTTGCTCGTCTTGAGGCTGTTCGGATATTTCTCGCGTTCGTGGCTCATATAAATATGACGGTCTATCAGATGGATGTCAAAACTGCGTTTCTCAATGGACAACTTAAAGAAACGGTTTATGTCAGCCAACCAGATGGATTCATTGATCCTGAGTTCCCGAACCATGTCTACAAACTGAACAAAGCTCTGTATGGTCTCAAACAAGCTCCTCGGGCATGGTACGACAAACTATCATCTTTCCTCATTGCCAATAATTTTACCAAAGGTTCGGTTGACCCTACTCTTTTTATACAATATCACGGGGCACATATCTTAATTGTTGAAATTTACGTGGATGACATCATTTTTGGGTCTACACATAAAAAGTACTCAATCGCTTTTGCAAAACTAATGAAGAAAAATTTTGAAATGTCCATGATGGGTGAACTTACGTTCTTTCTAGGACTACAAGTTCATCAATCACCCCGTGGTATTTTCTTGAGTCATTCCAAATATGTCCTTGAATTGTTAAACAAATTTGGAATGAAAACCTGTGACACTTATGCCACACCAATGGCTCATACCAAGAAGCTAGATGCTGATTTACATGGGAAATTAGTGGACCCTACAAAATACCGTAGTATCATTGGGTCTCTCATGTATCTAACAGCTAGCAGACCTGAAATTGTCTTTGCCGTTTATCTATGCTCCCGTTATCAGTCAAAACCAACTGAAACCCACCTCTCTGAGGCTAAAAGAATCCTCCGATACATCAAGGGAACCATTAACTTGGGGTTCTGGTATCCGAAGGATTCTGGTTTTGAACTAATCGCTTTTTCAGATGTTGATCACGCAGGATGTTTAGATTCACGAAAAAGTACTTCAGGAGCACTACAATTTCTTGGTGATAAACTGGTGTCTTGGCAATCAAAGAAGCAGGATTGTACATCCCTGTCATCAACCGAAGCAGAATATGTAGGCATGTCGGCGTGTTGTGCTCAAGTCATCTGGATGAGAACACAACTCAAAGACTATAGTTACATATTTGACAGAATCCTAATGTACTGCGACAATCGGAGTGCCATTGCGATATCGTGCAACTCAGTTCAGCATTCGAAATCAAAGCACATCGATCTTCGCTATCATTTCATCAAGGACCACGTGGAACATGGTACAGTTGAATTATACTTCGTGGGTACAGAATACCAATTGGTAGATCTACTCACCAAAGCCTTGCCTCCCGCTAGGTTTAATGAGTTGGTCCACCGGATTGGTATGCGGTGTTTGACTCAAGAGGAATTGGATGACCTCCTAAAACAGTCTTAAAAACCCGTCAAACACCAAAATCTCTTTTGTAAATAATTTTTTCAAAAACAAAATACAAAAATATAAAACCTGATAAAACAACAAAAATATTCTTCTATCTATATTTCTTCAAACATGGCAAGTACATTTCTTCCGTCAACACTCAAATCTTTCAAAATTCAGTATTTTTCCGATCAAGTGTTGAGGGGGAGAAAATAACTACTTAACTATTTCAAAATAATTGTGTACTTGCATGTTATCCTATTCCGGTTGTTTCTTTTATCAATGGTGGTAAATTTTATGGTTCATTGACACTCCTCGGACTAAAATTTATAACCTTTCATTATTTTCCTAAGTCAAGGGGGAGTGTCGTCAAGTTTATTTCTTAAAATCTATCATTTGGTAACCAAAATGGAAGTTACATGACTTTGGATGAAAAATGAAAAAGGTGGAGGGACCAAAACTGTCAAAAGGTTAAAGTCATTTTAATAAAACTACTCCACCTAACATTTTCACTTCACATTTATTACACAAACCAAACTTATCCTACGCTTAAAATCGTTCTAACAAATCAGTGTTTTAGATCTTCAATTTCTAAGTGTTTTTATGTTTGTAACAAGATTATAAACAATGGTTTTTATTTGTTTTAAAAACCAACGGTTAGATTTTAACCTATGGACGATTTTGTGTTCTACGCTTATGCGTATGAACACATAATCTTGTTTATGTGTTTGTGGTTAAAAAGATTGTGTCAAAACGTTTCTAAAACATCAATGATATCATTTTAATCCTCAAACCTTACCCAGAAACACGAATTGGTTGATTATGGAAATCTAGGGTTTATGCGTGAGTTTGGGCGTTTTCAATTGTGAATGTTTTTGGTCTAAAAGATTGTTGTGTGATGTTGATATAATGATGAATTGATGATATCATTCCCCTAAAACAACCCAGAAACACTAATTGATTGAAAATTAGAGATTAGGGTTTAATGTTCTTCGCTTTTGGGTATTTTTGATTCATTGAGAGTTTGGTGTTAAAACTTGGTTATTACACTCACATGACATCTAATAACTATCAGAATAACTTTGGTGTAAATCCTATGGCTAAAATTCTTATGCATAATCTGTGAACTATTAGGGTTTTGGCTTACGCGTAAGGTTTTCTACGCCTAATTGTTTAATTGAGTGATTGTGATTAAATCTGTTATAGAATGAGTGTTAGTGTCAAAATTGATGTTATGATGATTTTATTTTAGGCTTGCAACGCGTAAAACTCAGAATCAAGGTCATTGAAACTCTACGCATAAGGATCACCTTACGCGTAGAAAGTTATGCGTAAGAGAAATCTTACGCGTAACTGTTACGCGTAAGGTTCTACAAAGGGACTAACCGTATCTTGTGAAGGATATGCGTAAACAGTGACCTCTACGCATAAGGTCTACTCTTACGAGTAAGCCTTACGCGTAAGGTTTTATATACGCCTACGCGTAAGCTTTACGCATAAGGTCCCATTTTCCTACGCGTAACATTTCTTACGCGTAAGTAAGGATCCTACGCATAAGCTTTCGTCTACGCGTATACTTCTCCTGTTTACGCATAAGCTACTATTTCTACGCCTAAGCCTTGATCAAACCTTCATTATGAATTGTTACGCGTGCAAACTTGTAATTAAATAAATCATAACGTCGCAAAACCAATAATGTCACTAATAAACTTAAACGTTTAATATGTTGTGTTAAATAAGTGATAACATAAACTTTAAAACTTAAAGTTAACTAACTCACGAAACTTATCACAACGTCATTAAGACTATTAGACAAACAAGTGACTTTGGACTCATAACAATCATTGACATTGTACATTCAATAATTAGACAATAAAACCTTCTGTTGACTAACATTATGTCTTTCGATATGTTGGTTCTTTTGGCTAATGTTATTTCAGATCAAGACATGGCTGCTCAAATGAATGTGGATGCACCAGATGTTCTCATAATTGCTGATATCTTCCCTAATGGCTATCCAAGAAAGATTGGAAAAAACAACCTTCGGGTTGACTTTGAAACCCTCACCTGCTCAGAATCTTCCTATTTGATTGCTGTGGATATTCTCAAGAATCATCCCTACCAGAACATGCTCTCACATTCTGCTACAATACCGGAAATCTACATTCAACAGTTCTGGAATTCAATGCAGAGGATCAAAGGTCAAAGTGCAGTGACAGTGACGCTCAATCACAAACAAGTCACCATCACACATACAGACTTACGAGTTGTTCTTCTCATCCCTGACATCGAGCCAACCGACTTCTATGCCACACCTGCTGAAGAGACAGTTTTGCAATTCTTGATTGATATTGGCTATGATGAAGCGTCAGGAATTATCACTAAGCATTCTCATGTGGAGCTTAAGAACATTCCTCAACCGTGGAGAACTCTCTACATCATCATTACCAAATCTGTCTCTAGTCGTGATAGCGGCTATGAGCATCCCAAGCTCATAGAACTGCAAATCTTTTGGTCGTTAATCAACATGAAGCACATCGAACTGGAAGCTCTGATATGGGATGACATGATGTCATTTCTCAAAAAGCTTGGCTCAAAGATTCCCTATGTCAGATACACTAAACTGTTGATCCAAAGAGCACTTGGACTTCATCCTTATATTCCCAAGAGGCTCAATGACCCCGACAATCACGACATGTTGACTGAGCCTATTTTAACTGTTAGAATCAAGGAATCGTCAACAAAGAAACAGGGTGCTGTGTTACCTGATCACCTTCTGTCTAATGAAATCGAAAAGCTCGATACATACAAAAGATATTTGGTAGCAGTGAAAGAAGGCAAAGTTGGTCATCTTGATGAAAAATCTTCTGGTACGCCTACAAGAAAAACCAGAAGAGGAAGTGCAGGAAGTGCTATAAGCACTGAGAGTCAGAGGAAGTTCCCCAAGAGGAATCCTCCTCGTAAAAGGAATGTTCCTTCTAAGGAAGTTGTTCCCATTCCCGTGCCAAAGCTTGAACCACAAAGAAATCTAGTGGACGAAAGCTCTAAAGATACACAATCAGCCGAAGAGGTCTTCTACTCTGAATCTGCTAAACCTCCTTCTGTAGCAAAACCTCACAATCAGCCGAAGAGGTCTTCTACTCTGATGGCAATCTGTCACACCCCCAAATTACCTATTTTGCAGCGGAATGGAATTCCTGGGGATTGACTGTCATAGCATCACAATCACAGTTATATTGAACGACCTAAAGTGTCGTTTGGAAAATACATCGCTTGATTTAATAAAAACATTCAGAGTTACAAAGATAGGTCCCAAATGAAAGTTACTATGTGCGGAAAGTAAGTTTGGTACAAGTCAAACGATGTTTTTTAAAGTGTATAAATCCCATGTGAGATGCGTCGTCACCGCGACTCTATGATATGTCCACATGCATGCCATGAAGTGAATGCCTTAGTTACCTGAAAATACATTGCTAAAAGTGTCAACACAATGGTTGAGTGAGTTCATAGAGTTTATGTAAATGTTAATACGACTACCACAAGTATAAATTATGTATGACAATGATGTCACAAAAATAATACAATTGCTTAAGCACATAACACCGAAGCTTGACTGATTATGATGTTCGCCCCAACAGAGTGTTTTGCCAAACAACTCAAATAATGATTATGAAATGAAATGCATCCGTCCGGTTGGAATCCGCCAACCCGGATGGAGGTGTCACCCTCGATAGATCTATCCACTCACCCACGCTTCTATGAAATTAACGGTTCATGTTTATGAAATGGGGACATTTAACTGGCAATGAGGTAACTTAAGCAATGTAATGAATTTGATCTACTTGGTATCGTAATAAAAATGATGTGCAATGTATTCTCCCCCGTAGGTTAGAAATAATGTAAAAACTTGAATAAAATCGGGGCTATGAAAACTCACCTGTTGCAATGATTATGATGACAAAAGTGGATACACTTAAATGTAGCGTGATTCTCGTAACTGACCTATTATGAATGATATGATATGTAATAAGTCATGATGTAATGCTATGCATGCAATTCAGATGAAATTTATACCACTTATGAATTTTTGAAAATAATACTTTTCGTCGAAAAATAATCTTTAAACGTCTTGACCATTTTTAAATTACTTTACGTGTATTTATGTTGAAATGATATCCGACGATAATCATATAGTGATTTATTAAGAGAATATAACTTTTCGTCGTAAAATAATGTCATTGAAATTTCCATGAAAGTGACTAAAACGGCCTCTAAAAGCTAGTCATAAAATGGTGTACGTCGAGCGTTAGGAAACAAACTCAACGGTTTTTGGAAGCTCGTATCATTATCTCAAAGTTTTAGTGTTTAAGTTTCCATCCTAAAGGTCTCGAACATAAAGAAAAATTGAGGTTAAGTATGGTACTTATGTCCCAAAATATAGTTTAAGGATGGTTTTCGGCAAAGTTTGAGTAAACGTATTTAATTCATTACAACTCCGCTAAACAAACAGTCGGTCATTTTGGAAAATATACTTGGCGAACTTACTTTTACTAGAAGACTTCACTTTATAAAAAGTTCTAAATCAATGTTAAAAACAACCTTCAACTTGGTCTCTTTGTTTGACGTAAAACTTGCCTATTAGAAATTATATAGTTTTTCTTATATAATAAAGTTACGACAACTTTTTGTAAATGTGTATAATTTAATCGTTACAAATCCGTTTTCTACGTTTTAAAGGTCCTTAGCTTTGTATCAAAGTATACTAACATATTTTTGACAAGTCAACATAATTTATAACGCCTAAGCTTCATTTTTGACTCGTACAAAATAAGCAATGCATGTTGAAATTTCCAGAAAATTTTAGTTTTCGTCGCCAACTTGAAAAATTCATAACTTCTTCGTTATAGCTCCGTTTTAATCCGTTCAAGCGGCCACGGTTTCGTTTTAAAGTATATTTTCTAAATATCTAGGCCAAAATTTTTTATCTACTATCGTATTTTCCAGATTTTGAAAATAAGGACAGACCCTTTTGCAAACTTGTCGAAATGAGTTTTTCTCGCGCCAAACCTATTCTAACCCATTCAAAATAACTCCGAAGCTATTCTAATCCTACCATACATCTTCTTAGGGTGTCATGGTTTCCTAGGCATCACCAAAAATAATATATAACAAGGAGTAATTATAGGATGACTTATATATACATAACTCTTAAAATCAATGAAAAAGTGGTATAAACCTCATGAGACTTGCATATTTTCTCAAATAAAAATGAAATGACCATAACAATGAATATGAAATATTATGATGAATATGAATGCTTACTAGTAACTTGATGAGGTTTATGAGAACAAAGGATTTTTCCTACTCACCCAAGGTTTATATTGCAAAACCTTAAACAAAGAGTGATACTAGTGTGTTAAATAACTTTGTCTTGAAAATTTTATGATGATCCTCCTTCTTGGTCTTGTGGCTGCCGGTTTTGGAGAGAAAAGAGAAAGATAGATTGATCTTTTACTTTGCAAATGAATGAGGTGAAATGTGTTAAGTTTAATTAGTATAATACCATATACTATGAGATATTTTGCAAGAGTAGTGAATCACCCAAATGACTCACCCCCTTGTCGACAAGGGGGTGTTATCATTTACTTAATACATTTTTTTTTAAATATGTATAAGTGTAATTAAGTGTAGGTTACTTGAAGACTTGTGGTAAATAGTGTACACATTTGAATATTTATGGTAGCGATAGATAAAAATAAATTTTAACGGGTCAAGATAAAATATATTAAGGTCATAAAAATTATAAAAATATATTTCTTGCAAAATTTGAGTGAAATAATAATAATCGTGTAGTTTTTAAGAAAACCGTCGTAATTATATAAATATAACAATTTATATACAAAATAAATTTAAAACCATACATGAACTAATATGATGATAATGATGCTAATGAAATGTAGACTAAACTTAGTCTATATGAAATATCCTCGATGATTGGTTCATGAATTCACAGCTAAACCATTAAGGTTACGCGAATTTGATACTCGTAAACCTAGTTTACGATAAATGATGAAATAGTGAAACTTGAGAAATGACCTAAAATTGCGAGTTGTCACATTCGCCCATCCAAAAAGGAATTCAGTCCCTGAATTCAGTTCGTGTTAGTCTATCGAATTTTTGAGTTTGTGATGAATAACGAGGAGAGAAGACATGAAGAGGTGTCGTTACGGTTATCGGTGATTGAGAGCGTACAAAACATCGTAGTAAAGAAAATATTGGATGAATATCTTCGATGAGCATCACTTTGACTTTGGAATATGTGAACATTTTGCTTGCACTAAGATTTATAAATAACTGCTCCCAACATAACATGATCCCTCCAGAATTAGACATAGTTAGCTAGGCTATGTATAATTAAGGAACGATGATGTGACATTCGGTTTAGTTGTTATAACTCTCAATGTTTACAAAGATTTAAACTGTGTCGTTAAAATGATAGTTAAAGTAAAAGGAATTAAAATTCTCGTAAGTAATAACAAATCGGAAAGAAAATAAAGTACGATAGATGAGAATATTTTACAACGAGTGGTTTATCAAAAGTAGTACATCTTTAAGTTATAAAGTTTCGGATACGATGGAAGACATAAACTTAGTACGACATAATACATAAGGAAAATAAGACTGTTAATTTCTAATCTTCTTCAGTCTTTCGCGTTGTTGATACCTGGATGAGCTTCTCCTCCTTCTAATATATATGTTTTCCCATGAGTTCCTTCAACTTGTTAACCTTGGTTCCGGGGACATTGGTTCTGATAGTGTCCTTGCTCCCCACATCCGAAACATGTAATTATAGCTTTACCTCTACAATCCCTGGCGAGGTGTCCTGATTTTTGGCACTTGTGGCACTTGGCAGGGCAAGGACCCGAGTGATGAAACTTACATCGATTACATAGTGGTTGAGTTCCAACATATCCTTTTCCTTTGCAGTCCTTGGCAAGGTGTCCCACTTTTTGACAGCTAAAGCATGTACCACATGGACCATCATGATGTAGCGTGCATTGGTGGCATCGTGGTAAGTTTCCAGTATAAGTTCTTTCCTTTGTTGGTGCAGCAACATAAACCCTGGCGGCTTCTTGTCTTCTATTCTGTTGTTGGTGATGGTTAGTGTTACGGCTTTGGTTGTTGTTGTTATAACCTCCCTGGTCATTTTCCCCTTTCCTTTTGTTGTTGTTAGCTTGGTTGTCGCGGTTGTTGTTATTGTCGATAAAGTTTTCCCTCTTCACAAATTGAGCCATGAGTATTTGAGTTACCTTGATGGTCTCTTCAATTGTTTGTGAATCGAAAGAGGTTACATCTCCTTGAATGCATTTTGGAAGTCCTCCAATGAAACCTTTCAGTAGTTTCTCATTGTCCAAAACCATAGATGGACATAAATCAGCCAACTCTTGAAACCTTCTGATGTAGGTCTCGATGTCATAACCAACGGTCCCTAACCCAAGAAATTCCATCTCCAATTTCTTCACCTCAGTGTGCGGACAATACTTCTTAGTCAACAACCTCTTGAATTGATCCCATGAGAGCTTGTAAGCATTTTCCATACCAATAGGCTGTGCATAATAATTCCACCATAACATTGCCTCATCCAAGAGTGTACTAGTAGCGAATTTCACCTTGCAGTCATCTGGGCAATCGCATAGAAGAAATAATGACTCGATCTTTTCCAACCAACGGATCATAGCAATGGCTCCTTCTGTGCCTCTGAACTTCGGGGGATCACCGCTCTTAAAGTCCATGTATGTACCATTTCGAACTCCAGAACCTCCTACAGCTCCTGTAGTAGTAGCAAGTCTAGTAGCTTCAGTAGCAGCTGCGGTCTCGACAGCGGCAGCAGCAGCTACTGTTGCCCGTTCTTTCTCTAGTGCCTTAGCTATACTATCCTCTATATACTTTTGGATAGCGGCTTGTGTCATAGCTGGTGGAGCTCTCTTCGGCGCCATAACTCTTCAAAATAAGAGGAAAAATAAGACGTAGCAAGGTCCTATAATAAAAAAAAATAAACGCTCTAAAGGGATGTGATATGAGATAATAAATTTAAGGTTATCTTTCAAAAATGAATGATGGATTCCAAAAAGATGGGTTATGAGATGTCGTAAATGCTTCAAATGTACGATGGTTTAGTGACTTAATGTGTGAATAACGTGTAACTCGACATGTTAGTGGTGAAACAAAGGAGTGAGAGTGACTTCGCCCTACTTAGAGGTTTTGTCTCGGCATTCGACATTATCGGTGATGAATCAGCTGATATTAAAATTGTGATAGGAAATGACAAGGCATTCTCCACGTTAGAATCTAAAGAAAGGATAATGGAATGGTTATTTGAAGGCATCCATGTGACAATCGATTTGAAATGAAAGTAAATAACTCGAAATATGTAACGTATAAACCGCATGTAAAGTGAATATGCACTTATGATGAAATGATGAGATGCTATGATGATGTAGTTATAGTCTAGGGTCAATGATGCAACCTAGTTCTCTATAACCGAAGCTCTGATGGCAATCTGTCACACCCCCAAATTACCTGTTTTGCAGCGGAATGGAATTCCTGGGGATTGACTGTCATAGCATCACAATCATAGTTATATTGAACGACCTAAAGTGTCGTTTGGAAAATACATCGCTTGATTTAATAAAAACATTCAGAGTTACAAAGATAGGTCCCAAATGAAAGTTACTATATGCGGAAAGTAAGTTTGGTACAAGTCAAACGATGTTTTTTAAAGTGTATAAATCCCATGTGAGACGCGTCGTCACCGCGACTCTATGATATGTCCACATGCATGCCATGAAGTGAATGCCTTAGTTACCTGAAAATACATTGCTAAAAGTGTCAACACAATGGTTGAGTGAGTTCATAGAGTTTATGTAAATGTTAATACGACTACCACAAGTATAAATTATGTATGACAATGATGTCACAAAAATGATACAATTGCTTAAGCACATGACACCGAAGCTTGACTGATTATGATGTTCGCCCCAACAGAGTGTTTTGCCAAACAACTCAAATAATGATTATGAAATGAAATGCATCCGTCCGGTTGGAATCCGCCAACCCGGATGGAGGTGTCACCCTCGATAGATCTATCCACTCACCCACGCTTCTATGAAATTAACGGTTCATGTTTATGAAATGGGGACATTTAACTGGCAATGAGGTAACTTAAGCAATGTAATGAATTTGATATACTTGGTATCGTAATAAAAATGATGTGCAATGTATTCTCCCCCGTAGGTTAGAAATAATGTAAAAACTTGAATAAAATCGGGGCTATGAAAACTCACCTGTTGCAATGATTATGATGACAAAAGTGGATACACTGAAATGTAGCGTGATTCTCGAAACTGACCTATTATGAATGATATGATATGTAATAAGTCATGATGTAATGCTATGCATGCAATTCGGATGATATTTATACCACTTATGAATTTTTGAAAATAATACTTTTCGTCGAAAAATAATCTTTTAACGTCTTGACCATTTTTAAATTACTTTACGTGTATTTATGTTGAAATGATATCCGACGATAATCATATAGTGATTTATTAAGAGAATATAACTTTTCGTCGTAAAATAATGTCATTGAAATTTCCATGAAAGTGGCTAAAACGGCCTCTAAAAGCTAGTCGTAAAATGGTGTACGTAGAGCGTTAGGAAACAAACTCAACGGTTTTTGGAAGCTCGTATCATTATCTCAAAGTTTTAGTGTTTAAGTTTCCATCCTAAAGGTCTCGAACATAAAGAAAAATTGAGGTTAAGTATGGTACTTATGTCCCAAAATATAGTTTAAGGATGGTTTTCGGCAAAGTTTGAGTAAACGTATTTAATTCATTACAACTCCGCTAAACAAACAGTCGGTCATTTTGGAAATTCCTGGAAATTTTGCATCTTTTGCCTAAACATTGCTAATTTAATATGTGTAAATGTTTTTCAACAGCATTGAAATAATATATTCTTTTTGATATATTAAAGATTATCCGTTCAAAATGCCGTTTGTTTCTCTGGTTCAACTTCCAACAAAAATTGTAACTAAATCTTGAAAAATATTTCACTACAGAAGTTCATTTTCATTCAAGCGGTTCATATATAAGGTTTTACTGGCTGACAAACAAATCGCCTCAACATTACTTAATTTATGCAAATGAGTTTGAAACGGCTTTTGGTAGGAATTTGATATAAAACCCTGTATTCATGGTATGAATTGGAGTTAAAAAGAAATACAAGCTCTGGAAATCCTACCTTTGAA
>BPTQ01000006.1:280863727-281102287 GCA_019973895.1 Chrysanthemum seticuspe | reverse complement strand
TAGTAGTATTAATGAGTTTTTCTCGCGCCAAACCTATTCTAACCCATTCAAAACAACTCCGAAGCTATTCTAATTCTACCATACACCTTATTAGGGTGTCATGGTTTCCTAGGCATCACCAAAAATAATATATAACAAGGAGTAATTATAGGATGACTTATATATACATAACTCTTAAAATCAATGAAAAAGTGGTATAAACCTCATGAGACTTGCATATTTTCTCAAATAAAAATGAAATGACCATAACAATGAATATGAAATATTATGATGAATATGAATGCTTACTAGTAACTTGATGAGGTTTATGAGAACAAAGGATTTTTCCTACTCACCCAAGGTTTATATTGCAAAACCTTAAACAAAGAGTGATACTAGTGTGTTAAATAACTTTGTCTTGAAAATTTTATGATGATCCTCCTTCTTGGTCTTGTGGCTGCCGGTTTTAGAGAGAAAAGAGAAAGATAGATTGATCTTTTACTTTGCAAATGAATGAGGTGAAATGTGTTAAGTTTAATTAGTATAATACCATATACTATGAGATATTTTGCAAGAGTAGTGAATCACCCAAATGACTCACCCCCTTGTCGACAAGGGGGTGTTATCATTTACTTAATACATTTTTTTTTTTTAAATATGTATAAGTGTAATTAAGTGTAGGTTACTTGAAGACTTGTGGTAAATTGTGTACACATTTGAATATTTAGGGTAGCGTTAGATAAAAATAAATTTTAACGGGTCAAGATAAAATATATTAAGGTCATAAAAATTATAAAAATATATTTCTTGCAAAATTTGAGTGAAATAATAATAATCGTGTAGTTTTTAAGAAAACCGTCGTAATTATATAAATATAACAATTTATATACAAAATAAATTTAAAACCATACATGAACTAATATGATGATAATGATGCTAATGAAATGTAGACTAAACTTAGTCTATATGAAATATCCTCGATGATTGGTTCATGAATTCACAGCTAAACCATTAAGGTTACGTGAATTTGATACTCGTAAACCTAGTTTACGATAAATGATGAAATAGTGAAACTTGAGAAATGACCTGAAATTGCGAGTTGTCACAGAATTTGCTAAGAATCAAATGGGTGGTCCCGGAGGGTCAAGTGGTGGAGTTCAACCTACACCAGATCCTGATGCGGTTAATCGACCCGATAAGGGAACTGGTGCCACCACTTTGGAGCAACAACAAAAGCGCGTGGAAGATTCTACTGAGCATGACATTGAGGAACCAGAAACTGAGAAATCAGAGAAAGATAAAGCTGATGAAGAAGCTACAGCTCAGGCTAAAGCAGATGAAGAAGCTAGGATTCAGGCTGAAGAACAAGCTAAAACTGAACAAGATGACGAAGTGAACTGTGATCAATTTCTTCTAGACAATCCAACTCGTTCCAAGGAGAAAACTTCTGAACCTCCTAAGGACCCTGAATCTCCTCACATCTCATCATCATCAGATTCATCTTCTTACTCTTCACCACCACCATCAAAAAGATCAACCAAATCAACATCCAAATCTGTGAAGAAACCAACAGACTCTTGGTTATCCCGGGCTAAAACAAGGATTGTTAAGGCTGCCAAGCAAGTACGGAAGAAGGATGTTACCAACAAAAAGCTTAATCAACTTGCTGACAGAATCAACCTTCTTCAAGACGGGATAAAAGAATTGTTGACAGAAAGGGAACAAATCCAGAAGTTTATCAGTGGAGATTTCCAAAAGGAATTGGAGAAGATGGCAAGAGAAGACACTCACAAATTCCTTCTCGACACCATTCCTAAAGTAACAAAGGAGTTATATTCCAAACTTCTTACTCCAAACATCGTTACATTGGTCAAACATATCATGGCCAAAGAATCTGATTACTCTGAAGATGAATTGATTTCTAAATTAGTGATGCAAATGTCAAAAAGAGCTGGAACCTTCACTTCGGATGAAGCTAAGTTTTTTGAGACTCTATTAGACTATCAACTCAAGTCTTCATGCAAAGAATCAGCAACTCAACCAAAACGACCAAGAGACGACGATGATAAGGACAAAGACTTTGCACCTAAACGCCCGAAGAAGTCTGGTGAATCTTCATCAATGCCACCTCCACCCCGAAGGCCCTCTCCACCAAGACGATCTCCTCCTCGTTCTTCTACTGATAAACCTCAGGACTCTTCTGAATTACCACCCCTGACTCAGAACACCGGTGATCACTTTGAGTATACGGGTGGTGACGATGAAGAATTCCATGAGCCCCAACAACAACCCGCCTCTCCCGACAAAGTACAGAAACCAGAATCCTCATCTAGGCCTAAGAAAAAGAAGAAGAAGGCGCCCAAGGCTGACGTCGTATCATGGCTAGATGAAGATAACACTGAAGAATTTGAATGGTTTTCTATAATTGTTAACTCCACCCCCTATCTAGCTGAAGGTCAAGATCTGGTAGACGGTAATACATTGGAGCATGCTAAGATACTGCAAGAAAAATTCTGTGTAAAGAAGATGACGAAATATGAGTTGAGGCGAATCAAGAATGAAGCTTTTCAACTGTTAAAAGATAGCTCAGAAAGTGCCATCGAGGTCGAATATCACCTTGAAAACATTGCTCGAGCTATGTCTAACAACATGGATTGGCTCAACCCAGAAGCAAACATTGACTTCACCAAACGGGACAACCCTCCATATTACACCGACTGGTCTAAACCTCTACCAACAATTGGCCAACCAGATGAGCCTAGGATTCCAATCCGATATTTCTTCAACAAAGACTTGGAATTCCTTCTACACGGCAGTGATGATTCAAGGAAATATGCTACATCTCTGACACTTCCGTTCCCGGCAGCCATATACTCAAACTGCATAGCCATCGAGGAAAAGGCTACCCACATATTTTCTAACAATGTGGAATTGTATGACCGTGATGCAATGTATGGGATTCACCATTGGCCGGAACGCCGACGAATCTACTACAGAAGCTGCCAAGTTCAGAAGTCTCAAAATGAAGTGTTCAGTACTAAAGGAATCGTTGCTGTTAAACATGTTGATCTTTCGTCTAAATGGGACTACACTTTTCTCAAGAATATCGTGGTCAAAAGACAAGACGAAAGAGATTATGCATTCAGTGAAGCGGACTTTCTGAGTTTGTGTCTCAACGACATTGAAGATCTGTATCTTGCCAAAGTACAGGGACGCATGAGACAATTCTCGACTGAAGTACAACATGAATACATCAAGTCCTTGCTAATATTCATCAGAAGCATAGTCATACAGGAACGTGTAGAAGATCTCCAGCTTGCAGTTGAATCATATCAGACCCGTGTCAACTTCACTCCACCTCAGCTAGATCTTCCCGACATCAACCAGCTTCCATAATACACACTCGTCAGCAAACCATTCGGCGTCGTTTATCGCAGTGAACTTCAACGAAATTGCTTGATGGCGTGTAGATATCTTCACAAGTTCGGGGATCACACTCTGAAGAAGGTTAGGGACGGATTGGCTTATCGGTTGAAGGCGATATATGAAGGCATAAGGTCTCAAAAGCGATGGAACTCTTAGGACAGAAGGGATGTGCAGAGGATCGTCAGAATGATTGATGAAAGGTTGTATCGAAGGGATCAGTTCAGAAATTGGAAAGCTTTGTTGGTGGTCGACCCAGGATTAACATCACCGGATATCAACGCCCTATTCGCACTCCTGGCAACATCACTGGACTTCCTGGTACCCCTTGAACTGTTTCTTTCATTATTACATTTGGATGTGTGATTATATTATGTCTATGGCTTGTGCACACATAACAGTGTACAACCCGTAATTTGTCAAGAAAGGACCCTGTGGTACGCTTCAGTGCCACAATCCTTATAAAAGGAGCGAAAGCTTCTTACTTTTGAGTAAAACCTATCAAACCTTTTATTTTTCAAGGTTTTGCTCAACAGAACAAGTACTTCCCCTTATGATTTTTAAAACCTCAACCGTTTATATCACTTGTTGAGGGGGAGTATTTGAATTAAAACTTTGTTCACAAATTGTTCACAGTGGTCATCTTCCCGCAACACTCAAAATGGTCATATTTATTTTCAACTTTTCAAAAATAACATTTTATATATGCCATTTTTGAGGGGGAGAAAATTATGTGATAAGAAATATGTTATGTAAATGCAAATGAATCTTTGTGTAATAGACTTAACCAATGAATTGACGGTACTAAATTGTCAGTAACTTGAAAAGACTTGTCCTGGACGGGTAATAATTTCAAGCTAGTTCGCTAGTAATGTAAACGTGTCTCGCAAAGGACTTGTCCGAGTAGAATGTACCATTCGAGAAACTCTTAGTAGACATGAACTCTGACGGGTTTGACAACCTTTCGAGGTTTGTCTACACCTTCAAGGTAGTTATTAGAGCTAGTTGTCACCTAAAAGCTGACAATGTAACTCTTTAACTATGCAACGTAACTGTGTCTCGCGGGGGACTGTCTATCTTGAGTTGATCAATTCATAAAGTGCACGCCCTTTCCTCACTGTGCAGATTTCTGTAAAAACTCTTAAGCACATGTGGAGGGGGAGTATTTCTGAAAATCTAAAACTCTTGAAGTGTTCAAACATGTTTTTCATTCACAAACACTTTGAGAGATTTTCATGAAATATGGTTTTATGGCAATGGAGTTATAAGGAGATTAAGGTTAGGATTAACCGTCCTATGATCCGCCAGAGCTAGAAGGATCTACCCAAGGACATCACAAATAGTTAGTACTTAGAAGTCCTTATGTACGATTAGAAAAAGGAGAAAAGGAGAATCGAAGAAAGAAGGAGTTGAAGAATTAAAAAGAAATGCAAAGAAAAGGGTGAAAAGAAATAGCCCTCCAAATTATTCAACTTAGGGCAGACACCGGGTTCAATTCATATGCTACTGGTTGTCACTTAGTGACGCCAGTATTGAAGATTAAAAGTCGTCATGGACCCAGTGACGCATGCACTAAACCTTCTTAGCCACTAAAGTTTCTCTCAACAGAAGCTTGTTTCATTCTCACAGGGAACCCTAGGTAAACTATTGGCTTTCTCTTAGAGATCGTTGGTATTGAAGAAGGAGACCCTCTCCCTAGTCTCCGCTCAGGAAAACCAAAACGCACTATTGAGTCTAGAGCCACGAGATTCATCAAAAGATCTCTTAGGAACACTTGACATTTCATCACTTGATGTTCAACAATAAGAACATCAGTGATACGTTATCGAGTCCTTCACAGATCTTAGCAATCTGTCGAGAACATTTATGAGAAGTTCACATCTGTGATCCTCAGTGATTGAATGGAAACTCCTGCCAGGGTCAACATCAAACAGCCCTGACAGCAGGTCACTTCGGTAACTCCCCGTGGATTACGCTTAGTGTGTCTCAAACGGTCTACAGTCGTGAGGTGATGCTTCGGTGTACCTCAGCAACTCATCTGAACTGTAGGTGTACTTCGGTACATCGCGTTATCTCACTTGTGGGACTCCAGTTCAGGAACGGCCTTCGTGAGAATTAGAGTTGTGTTTTCACATTATGCTGTTAACACTCTCGAAGTTCAAACTTGTAAGTGCCGGAATCCGCTTATTACTAACTATTTTAAATGTTTTCTTCTTATGGAAGCTCTGGAGCGGAATGATCGTGCAGATTCTTCTCATGTTCACGCCAACATCATCACTAATGAAAGTTCTATCATAAAGCAACACAAAAGTCAGAATGATTCTTCATCAAATCAAAGAATCTACAAAGTTAAAGACTTAAAGAACTTCATCAGTACTATTATTCAACGTTAAAGAGTGTGTGAGCATGTTGAAGAATGACGTGGAGACACTGGAGCAGCGAAGCAGACCTGAGGCAGACTTGATGCAGACAACAACATACTATCACTTCCATCACAAAGAACAATAATCAAAGAACAAAGTTAAAGATGACATCAAAGCAGAACCTTTTAAAGAAAACAATTTCTCTACACTGGGGAGATTGTTCGAATCAAGGCAATTCTTCTCACAAGAAAGAAGAATGTCAGAAGACGTCAAAGCTACCATTACATCAACGCCTTCACCGTTTTCATCATTAACACTTAGGGGGAGATTGTTGGAATTACTCCTAAACCTAAATCAAGTGTTAGTAATTCATATGTAATTGTTAGCTTAATTATGGCCTTTATGTTTGTTATTAGCCTTAAGCTTATGTAGAAGGCCCATGAGCTTAGGCCCAAGCCCATAGGAGAAAGGAATGGACTAGGAAGTGTTGCCCTAGCTTCCCTCCTATAAATTCTCTTGTATAACCCTCACTTGAGGGTTGGTTGTTCAATTTATTTCTTTCACACATATCCTACGCATAACCGTGCTACTCATATCGTGTGTGTGTGTTTGATTTATTGTTCAATCGCCTTTATCTCTTTCTATTAAGCTTGTGTTGTAAAACTAGTGACCTAACAGTTTTTGTGTGCTTTGAATATGTGTTCAAATCATTCCCTAGTTGTGCCGTCTTTGCTTGCGAAAGAAAAAAATCATTTTCTTATCAGTTCGTCCAGCCGATCGGCTGAACCATTCTGTAAAAAAAAAACCATTTTTTTTCTTTTCAAATTTTTGTTTAACTTTTAGTTCAAGCTTTGTTTAGTCTTGTTCCTATTTGTGTTTTTCCTTGTTTGTTTGTTTTGTAGATTATTTAATAAAAAAAAAATTATTCTCTCGAAAGTAAGGCTCACTCATTGTAAACAAACTATGTGAGAGGTATAAGGCGGGTCTCCCTGGTTCCCTAAAGAAGTTGGGTTTTTAATATGCTTCGCGCTGACCTGCTTCTCCGCTTCTTTATGCGTTTCAATGGAGCTACCGAGAACTCTTGGGAAAAGAAAAAAAAAGTCATAACTAGTTTATTTTTCAAAGTTTTCTCGTAGTAATAATAATAAATAATAATAGCAATATTTTTATTATAGTCGTTTCTCTTTTGCGTAAAAAAATCAAATTGTGTTTTGTCTTTTATTTTTAAAATTCTTTAAAAAATAAAAAATAAAAAAAATAAAATATAGTTTTGTCATGATTAGTTTGTTTTTCTAAATCTTCTAATAATAATAATAATATGCCCATTTTTCTAAAAGTAGATAGTTTATTTTTAGTTTTCATCCCAACTCGACATGTTTGAAGAGAAAGTCAAAACTTCATCCGATTCCCCAACCATAATCATTCTTGATCCCGATGACCAACCCATGTGGTCAAGCACTAGGACCGTTGCACCAACACCTAGTTCCGCTGTTATTCAATGCCCTCTTCGCAATAATTTCCATATCAAGGGTACCCACATGCAAATGATTCGGGAGAATCAATTTGATGGGAGAATCCGGCCCGATCCTCACCGATACATAGCTGATTTTCTTGAGATTAGTAGCCTATTCCAATATGGTGAAAATCAAGAGGAAGTGGTTAAATTGAGGACTTTTCCTTTCTCATTAACCGGAGAAGCCAAGATTTGGTTGAACGAATTAAATGAAGGAACGATTACTACGTGGGAAGAGATGAGAGAAGATTTTATTAGCCGATACTTTTCTCCCGCAAAGTTCAAACGTCTCCTAAATGACATTCATAATTTTCACCAACTCGATCACGAAACTCTCGTTGATGCTTGGCTCCGTATGAAAGATATGCTTCGCACTTGTCATGGACACGATCTAACCAAAGGAGCGATAATTCAAATATTCTATCACGGTTTAGATGATCCAACTCAAGGAAATCTCGACGCTGGAGGAATCTTCCTCTATAAAACTCCAAACGAAGCTTTCAAAGTCCTCGAGGACAAGGTCCAACTCAAGCTCGATTTCTCTGAAAATTCCCAAAACGAACCTAATCCGAATACCGTTGTTTCCGCCGGTGGAAGCAACATCAATACCAATCATGCCTCATTGATCGAGAAATTGGAAGCTCTCTCCACAAACATCGACGCCAAATTCATAAGCATACGGAGGGAGATGATGGAGCTGCGAAATAATCAGCACGCTTCAAACCACAATGCAGAGGATGACACGTCGATGTGTGATCCCATGGAAACGAACCAAGTCCAATATAAAGGATATCACGGAGGATATCACAACCAAAATTCCAGAAATTCGTACTCCTATCCAAACTACAACCTAAACCATACATGTCCTCACTATCAGCCATGGAATACAATACCACATCCATCACAACATTTCAATACACCTAAAACCTCACCGGAGGAGATGATGAGAGAGTGGACGGCCAGTCAAACGAAAGCCAATGAGAATATGATGAACCTGTTGGTTGAATTGGAACGTAAAGTCGATCAAGGAATAAGGAACCACCAACCATAATCCAAGACTTGGAGAGGAGGGTAGAAAGATTAAGTGAAGAGCAGGAAGTCCATCATGTTGAATCTCTTCCTTATACCACAGATTCCAACCTAAGACATGAACTTATCTATGAACCAAACTCAATTCGGAACGAGAATGATAAAGGTGATGTTGAATTTATCGAAGAGGACGAGACCTAGCATATTCCAACCACGCCAAATCCGAACCAAATCATGTCTAACTCACCAACCGTGTCACCTTTTCTTGAGGATTGCACCATGCATATCTCAACCACTCAATTAAAAGGTTCTGAACACAATGTATTTCCAAATCAGGTTGGTGATAAGAAGTTTAACAAAATTGGTGGCAACTGGAATGGAGAACTAGAAAGAAATATAGACGAATGGTCTGAGCCACAAAATCCAGTTTCTTTAAAACAAAACGGTATGACTAACCCACCTCCTCCTGCTCACCTTGAGAATGTGGATGCCGTATTCACTGGGAGTGGAAAGTCTGATGACCCTCCGAAAAATGAAAAAGATCCACCACCTGTCCTCATTTCTAATGAAATCGACCAAACGTTCAAGATAACAAAGAGGGAATATCACATGGTCAAACCAAAAGAAACAAATGTATCTCCGTCACTTGTGGAGTACATACCAAAGATCCCATACCCTCAACGTTTAAGAACTGAAATTCCCCATTTGAACCGTATTGTCAAAGTATCCTAACCCAGGGAAGAGCCTAGCAAATGACTCATTAATAAATTAAGTGCTTCTCGAGAGGCAACCCGTGCTTTGAATTGTTTGTTTGTTTTAAATAAACATGTACACCCTTTTTGCAAAATTATTTTCAAAAAAATTTAAGTGTGAGGGTGTTACATGCTAATATTTATTATTATTACTGCCATTTTATGTGTTTTGTTTGTTTAGTTTTGTTTGAATAATTGCAGCAGGTAATGGAGGAGGATGCTTGGATTTGAAATCGTTTGTTCTCACCAGCTTATGCTAGCTTATGCGTAGCATTTTATCATATGGAGTCGATCGTGATTTCTTGGGCCCGGAAAGTTTCGTTTCTCTCGGTCTATTCTTATTTTAGTTTTCCCTATTTTACATGCTTTGAAGTTTATTTTTCAAATTGAAGACAATGCTTAACTTAAGTGTGGGAGGGAGTTTAAATAAGAAAAACGAAACTTGTTTTTAGATTCCAAATTTTTGGGCCAATTTTAAAATTTTGTGAACTTGTTTGCCCTCATGATCTAGTTGTTTTCACGCTTATAGGATAATATATTAGAATAACTGGAACAACCCACTGGTGAAATCGGTAATTTTGAAAAACTTGAGATGCGTCCCGATTAATATTGCAAACCATTCTGGGATCGATGACATTTGCTAGCACATTTTATAGCCCTTCCACTAAATTGTGAGGATTTGAACCTATTTCATATATATATATATATATATATATATATATATAAGCATACATCTTTTATGCTTGAATTCTTTTTGCTATGAGTGTGCCGGTGATTTTATTTATACTAGAACTTGTACTTGTAAATCATTACCAGACCGCAGTAAGATCACATTCATGTGATATAAGTGTATTCGTGTGATAAAGAGGCACCTTAGGAATAAAACCAAATGGCCTTCCATTTTATGATATATTAGCTAGCTACATCGGTTAGTTAACCACCCATATGGACCCATTTGTTAGCGCTCATCTTTAGTGCTAGATACCCTTAGTACACCCTTTGAGCCATCCCTTTCTTTTTGTTGCATCCACTAAAAAACAAAAAAAAAATTTACACTTTAATCGTTAGCCTAACCCCTTGTCAAAGTCTAAATGGTTGGTTGCTAGTTGCTTGATAAGATTGGATTATTTTTTATGATTATTAGTTAGCCACACTTTGCCATTCGTGTGTGCCATTCCGACAAAGACGAAGACTGCAGCTTCTTATTTGTACTTTTTGTGGTGTATGCTTATACGAAGTGTGGGGAGATGTGATGTATGTGGAAAAAAAAGAATAAGTCATCGAAAAAAAAGAGAAAATATATATATATGATGACAATTATAGCTAATGTGCATTATTATTATGAAGATAAAGGAAGATGAAGTATGTTTGAGATATCAATTAGCCAATGTGCTAAGACGTAACTATAATAATTTTCGGGTTTGCGGATTGTTCGGTAACTAGCAACATGGGTATTAGAATTGACTTTATTTTTCTTTTAACACCAATTTCATTAATATTCCCATGTCTTATCACTTCCCTTTTTGCTTTGTGAAAATATGAAGTGCGTGAATATTTTTAGTGACCATCCGGTTCTTGAAGGATCGAATGACTCGCCAGCGATCTAGTGCATATTTTTGGTGACCATCCGTTATGCATATAACGCGCCAGCGATCCAAGGTATAGTCTAGTGACCATCCGTTGTTTGACTAAATCAAGAATTCGCGCCAGCGATCTATTATATTCTTGTATGTAATGTTTGAACATAAGCCTTGTTAACCCTTAAGCCTAACCCGAATAAAAGCCCTCTTTAGATGTTTACGCTTGGTGCTTACGCCACGTCGGTAGAGTTTTGTTTCTTGTACAAGCCTATGGTAATATTTAGATTATGACTGAGCAATATGAGTGTACTATTCCTTAATATTATCTATCACTAAATAAATTGATTGTTGAGTGAATTATACTTCATTCCTTTTCATGTGGTGCTTAGCCATGTTATCAAGCGAGAGAATCCATAGGGTATTGTCAAACATCTCGATTTTTCACATCTAAAAGCTTAAAACGATGTATCTTATCTTGTACTTGTACTTGGTAGATTTGCATCGCATTTTATTAATCATATTTCATGCACCATGTGGATTTATTTTTTCTTAATTTCTAGATTTGCTTGAGGGCAAGCAAACCCTTAAGTGTGGGGGAGTTTGCGCTCATTTTTCGCTTATTTTAATATATGTTATTGAAGAAAAAAAAAAAAACCCCAAAATATTCATTTTAAAATTTTTTCTTTTCGTTTTTTCATTTAGGTATGTATTTTATTTTTCTTTTCTTAGATTTTCTTGAGGGCAAGCAAAGTTTAAGTGTGAGGGAGTTTGATAACGCTCAAATTGTGCATGTTTTTAGTAGCGTTATCCGTGCTTTTATGTAAGTTATTTGGCTATAATCATATGCTTTTCTTACTTAATCGTATAAAATTGTGTATGCTAGTTCATTTGTAGCCAAGTACAGGAAAGTGGAGGAAAAGACGGAAAAAGAAGTAAAATATGAAGATTTCTCCATGTACGAAGAATTCCCGACAAAAGTAAGACTTGTGGAAAATATTCGAGAAGATAAAGTCATCAAGATAGTGGTCCAAAGACTCAAGAATAAAGTTCAAGAAGGAAAACGAGAAAGAAATGAAGAAAAGAAGCTAAAACGAAGAAATATTGGAAGCCTCGTTGTTCCCGACACACCTTCACCATTTTGGCCATATCTTTTGCATACAGACTCCGTTTGACCCCCCGTTCGCGGCCACGGAAAGATAAGAGAAAGATCTACAACTTTGGCTGTTGTCATGTTCTGTCAACCGAAATGGCTTCTGCAGTCGAATTTGCTACAACTCCATCATAAAGCTTCTACCTCATTCCATTTGGTTCCAGGTTCTTTCTACATGTATTCTAGGTCCTTCTAAGCTCTTTGAAGGCCAAGTTGAGCATTGATGACCCTAGGCCTTGGAGGTAGTATAAATATGAGTCATTTCTATGTGTTTTCATCATCCCACAATACAAATAACACATAGAAAACTTCCCCCTCACCATAGGGACAAATTTTAAACCTTTATTATCACTCCCAAAAGGCTAAAATACTCTCCATTTCCAGAAGTAGTGCTCAAGTGCTAGAAAGTGTTCGGGAATACTATTTCGATTTGTTAGAAGTTGTAGTTGATTAGAGGCTTGAAGGTTGCTATAATCCTTCATCATTACCTATTGTAATCTGACTTTGGTAATTTACTTTTACTTTTCAAGATGTTTTTTATTGATATGATTGTTGAGACTTTGTGTTTTATTGAAATAATCATGGAGTAGTTTTGTTTACACTTGTTTGGAATGATGTAGATATTGATATGGAGTGTTTGTTTATTAGCAATATAGATTTATGATTTTGCTTATGAGTTTGTTTGAATTATAACATGTCTAAATAACTTGTTGATGAATCATAACCGGATTTGTTCCAAATGTTAATGCGCATATATGTTTGGTATTTCATAATTGACAACTATGAATAAACATGTTAAATAGACTTGTAACAATTGATTCAAGAGTACGGATCGAAAGGGCTCTTATGAACAAATTGGAAAAATCATATTTCTGATAAATGGTTTATAATGATGCGGTTTATATTCATTGGCTGAAAGGATGTTTTAAAACGTGATGTATACAATTTCATGATATTACCCATTGAATTGGAATTATATGAACTTTGATTTTGTTTTCTATTATTTTCACATCCACCCGATACTCCATACACTCCATTGAAATAGATACAAGTTCCAAACAAGTGTTGCTTTTAATCTTATTGAATTCGCTTAATCATTATTTTCGTATTACTTGTTGCTTATATGGTATTTTGGGACGTGACAATCATTTACCACTTTCGTGTTACTTGCTATTAGATAGATTCTTCACAATTGAAAACACCCAAATCCTAGTGAACGACCTCGGCTTACCAACCAAAACTAACTACATACGAAAGGGTCATACTTGCCCGTGTGTTCTTAGCTTAATTCGGTAATCCTTGTTATAAATTTAAAACTAGTAGTCGCGAGACACACCAGCGTTTAAATCAAAGAACTATTCATGTGAATGCTGACAAAGTTCATGATATGTTTGGACTTCCTAATGGTGGAAGATCACTTCTGTCTCTAGATGAGAAACCTGATTGGCCTGAAGATCCAGTGACACAAGAGTGGCTTAAGCAGCTTGACGTGAAGATGGGAAGAATTCGGGTGTCTCATATTGCTGATAAGATTATAAATGCAACCCGTGTTGATTTAATATTCAAGCTGAATTTTCTTACGTTTGTCACCAACACACTTGGTAAGAATGAGACAACGAATGGGGATCTTTCATTTGATGTCTTGAAACGTATTCGAGATGACACTCCGATTGACTGCCTTGATTGGTGTGGCTACATTGCAACTATCTTTATAAGAGTAAACTCCCAGAGGGGGGTCCTGGTCTCTACTAAAATGGCCTGGTGTTTTTCCTTGTTGTAAGTTTTCTTTTCATCTTTTTATATTTCAAGCTTATGTCTACACTGTAAGCCACTGTAAATCACTTGTGATTTGCATTTGTAGTGTCAAATCACTTGAAATTTGCCATTTTAGCCTAATATATATTCTTAAACTTTTCTTTAAAGCTGATGTGTTAATATATCTTTTGTATGTTTTTATAACTAGCTTTTGTATTTGGATTCAACCAAGTTTGAACCCATGCCATACATTCCTTCACGTCCAAAAATTAAAGACTGGAATTCTACTCTCCTGAAGAATAGAATGGATCTTGAGATTGAACAAGGTGTTTTTGGCGACTTGGAACTACACGGAGAGTGGACTGCAGAGGGGGCTGGGATAACAGAGGGTTTTTTTGAAACTGATGAAGTACATGATTTTACTAGATTGTTTTATCCACCAGCACCGACCAACCAAGAGATAATATAGGATCACATGCGATTATATACTTTTTATTGTAGTAATTTATGAGATTTTAGTTAATTAACATATACTTTTTTTGTTAATTGTTTGTAGGGATTTTGTAAGAAGCTTGAAGCGAAGTTTTCCATCATTTCTGATGAGATGGAAGATTTAGAAGAGACCCTCAAACAATTTAAAACATTGTTCCCTGGTGATGCCAAGCTCCCTGATTACTTTAAGAAGTATGATCAACTCTTTAAGAAGGTAAAAAATCTAAATGACGAGGTTGATTAGGAAGACGACGATGGATCTAAGGATGATGCCAGTGATGACGAAGAAGAATTTGGTGATGCAGAAAATTCTAGTGATGAAGAAGGTTCCGGTGATGAAGACATCAAATCTGGGAAGAAGGAAAAAGCAAAATCAGGTAGTGAGGAAGATGATGGCTATGAAGAAGAAAAAGAGGATAGTGAGGAAGATATTGAGGAAGACAGTGAAGAGAGTGATGGCGAGGAGGATAGTGATCAGGATGATGGTGAGAAAGAAGAACATAAGGATGAAGAGGTCTGCAAAGACGATGATAAGGAAGAAGAGAAAGATGGCAGTGAGGAGAGTGATGGCGAGGAAGATAGTGATGAGGATGATGGTGAGAAAGAAGAAATGAAGAGGTCAGTAAGGACGGTGGAAAGTAAGATGAGAAAGGTAAAAATGAGGAGAGTGATGGCGAGGAAGATAGTGAGGAGGATGATGGCGAGGAAGATAGTGAAGAGGATGATAGCAAGGGAGAAGAAAATAAGGCTGAAGAGGTCAGTATCAAAGATAAAGAACATGATGTTGTTGATGGTAAGAACGGGTCAACTGAAGATGGAGACGTGTCAACTGAAGATGGAAAGGTTGTTGATGAAACTGATGACTTCTTTGAATTGCTTGACAAAAACATTGATCAGATTTGAAACAAGGTTGATTCTCTTGCTCTTAATTATTATAAACAAAAACATAATTAATTTTCCTTCTTTTGTATTTTTTTTATTTAATTAAGAAGTATCTGGTTTTTTATTTTAGGATCATGACCGCCCCGAAGTTGATGCATCTCTAAAGACTCCTGTGAGACGACATGCTAGACCATCTGTCTACCTCTGCTCTCCTTATCTTAATAAGAAGACTGTCGTTGACACTCTAATGACATCGGACGAGTATAAAGTTTCCAACTATTTGTTTTCAATGTTGGGCGAGAATAGGTAAAAATACTACTTGCGATTTTTACCTGCAAATTACAAGTGATTTGTACCTACAAATCACAAGTTTATGGGTACTTTCTTACAACCATATTTTAATACAGGGATGTGGTCTTCAAAACAAAATCTGGTCATTCTTTGATCAAAGATCAAATGGAGTCATCAGCACCGCGTTTTTGTGTGGATTCTAGTGTCATTGATTGTTGGTCTGATTTGCTTAATTATGAGGAAAAATTCAAAGAACCAGGAGCTCCGTCTAGGCATTTCTTTCATACGGGTTATGTTGTAAGTTTTGGATCTTTTTTATAAATTTGGATTAAACTACATAGACGTTTTTATTTCTTAAGTGACTTTTTGTTACATTAATACATACGAGGAATATGTATCATGGCGGACTCTGTCACAATTCTCAATTTCCGGTCATTTCTCATATTTACTATTTCATCGTATATTGTAAACTAGGTTTACAAGTATTAAATTCGCGTAACCTTAGGGGTGTAGCTGCGAATTCATAAACAATCATCAAGGACATTTCATATAGACTAAGTTTAGTCTACATTTCATTAACATCATTGTCATCATATTAGTTCATGCATGGTTTTGCATTTTACATTAAACGTATAACTTTTATTAAATAAACGTTATCGCGTAATTAATTATTTTGAACAATTGATCCGACACTTCCCAAAACTTATCCTAATATATTTTTATACTCAATTTAAGACCATAAAAATTATATTATTGTTTACCCGGTGTTTTAAATTTATTTTGTAAATAAATTGTTATATATAAATATTTACGACGGTTTTCGTAAATTCTACACGATAATTATTATTTCACTCAATTTTTGTAAGAAATGTATTTTTATAATTTTTATGACTTCAATATATTTTATCTTGACCCGTGAAAATTTATTTTTAACTAACGCTACCTTAAATACTCAAATGTTTGTACAAGTTACCACTTAACTTCAATTAACTTACACATTTAATTATACTTATACAATAAAAAAAAATGTATTTGTAATGACTATACCTCCCTTGTCGACAAAGGGAGGGTGAGTCATTGAGTTTTTGGCAAATATCTACTTGAGTTATTGTATTAAACTAATTAACCAAACATTTCACTTCATTTTTCACAAAGTAAAGATCAAAATCTCTCTTCCTTTCTCTCTTGCTAGAACCGGCCAACCAAGGACCAAGAAGAAGATCATCATAAAAATTTTCAAGACAATGTTTTTAACACACTAGTATCACTCTTTGTTTAAGGTTTTGCAATATAAATCTTGGGTGATTAGGAAATCCTTTGTTCTCATAAACCTCATCAAGTTACTAGTAAGCATTCATATTCATCATAATATTTCATATTCATTGTTATGGTCATTTCTTTTTATTTGAAAAAACATGCAAGTCTCATGAGGTTTATACCACTTTTTCATTGATTTTAAGAGTTATGTATATATAAGTCATCCTATAATTACTCCTTGTTATATATTATTTTTGGTGATGTCTAGGAACCCATGACACCCTAAGAAGGTGTATGGTAGGATTAGAATAGCTTCGGAGTTGTTTTGAATGGGTTAGAATAGGTTTGGCGCGAGAAAAACTCATTTCGACAAGTTTGCAAAAGGGTCTGTCCTTATTTTCAAAATCTGGAAAATCCGACAGTAGGTAAAAAATTTTGGCCTAGATATTTAGAAAATATACTTTAAAACGAAACCGTGGCCGCTTGAACGGATTAAAACGGAGCTATAACGAAGAAGTTATGAATTTTTCAAGATGGCGACGAAAACTATAATTTTCTGGAAATTTCAGCAAGTATTGCTTATTTTGTACGAGTCAAAAATAAAGCTTGGGCGTTGTAAATTATGTCGACTTGTCAAAAATATGTTAGTATACTTTGATACAAAGCTAAGGACCTTTAAAACGTAGAAAACGGATTTGTAACGATTAAATTATACACGTTTACAAAAAGTTGTCGTAACTTTATTATATAAGAAAAACTATTAAATTTCTAATAGGCAAGTTTTACGGCAAAACAAAGAGACCAAGTTAAAGGTTGTTTTTAACATTTATGTAGAACTTTTTATAAAGTGATGTCTTCTAATAAAAGTAAGTTCGCCAAGTATATTTTCCAAAATGTCCGACCGTTTGATTAGCGGAGTTGTAATGAATTAAATACGTTTACTCAAACTTTGCCGAAAACCATCTTTAAACTATACTTTGGATTAAAGTACTATACTTAACCTATATTTTTCCTTGTGATCGAGACCTCTAGAATGGAAACTTAAACACTAAAACTTTGAGATAATGAAACGAGCTTCCCAAAACCGTTGAGTTTGTTTCCTAACGCTCGACGTGCACCATTTTACGACTAGCTTTTAGAGGCCGTTTTAGTCACTTTCATGGAAATTTCAACGACATTATTTTACGACGAAAAGTATATTCTCTTAACAAATCACTAAATGATTATCGTAGGCTATCATTTCAACGTAAATACTTGTAAAGTAATTTATAAATTGTCAAGACGTTATAAGATTATTTTTCAACGATAAACTTTATTTTCAAAAGTGTACAAGTGGTATGGATATCATATGAGTTTGCATGCACGACATTGTTTTATGACTTATATTAGAGCATATCATTTATAATAGGTCGCGGTAAGAGTGTTGCGTCTCATTTCTGTGCATCTACTCTGTCATCATAACTATTACAACAGGTGAGTAATCACACCCCCCCCTTTTTACCGTTTTGCTATATTTTTGGGGCGAAATGCATGAACCATACTTGAATTGAATTGATTCTTACTTTTGTGAACTCTTTTGACTTGAACATTTGAACTTGAAACAAATCCTTGAACTTAAATACAAACTTATGACTTGTTTGGACTTATTGAACCGTACGTGTTATGACCTTGACCTAAAGTCTCCCATGTTCGGAGCATCACTATAAAGTCTCCCATGTTCGGAGCATCACTATAAAGTCTCCCTTGTTCGGAGCAACCTAAAGCCTCCCCGGTCCGGAGCAGAGTGTCTCACTATGCTACGGAGCGTTCTCAAAAATTCTCGCCTTATTGGTGGAGTGTGCAAATTCTCCCTTGTTCGGAGTGTTCTTAATTGTATATAATAGTTGTATGATGTACTGTTCGTACATTCGCATTGTTAGTCTCCTATTAGTAGGTAGTATGGATAGCGCTATTAGAGGTCGGCCAACCTCTCGTCCACTATGTTACGGGACGCATATTATTTATTCTAGGGGCTTTGCCTGGCTTACATTATTATATACGTGGTACTATATTGTGAACTATTATGACCACTTATACTTGACTACTTGACATGCTATATTTTGTGCAATGGGTTGTGAACACACAGGTTGCAAGTTTTGTATGGGCGGAACTTGGAACTGAGTGGATTTACGAAACCTTTGCTTTGTGGACTATTTCCGATGACCGAAACCTTTGTCTCTTTCTTACTATTTTTCTTATTTTACGAAACGTGTATACTCACCAACTATTTTCATAGTTGACCCGTTTTTCTCTCATGCATTTCAGGTGATCGTTAGTAAGCTTTTCTCCCAGGTCTTGCATAATGAAGTTTTCACTTGTCACTACAAATCGTTATGTAATAAAACGAAATATTTTGGAATCTAAACTTTGTAATATATTTGCCGATGACGGCTAAACTGGTATTGTAATGGTGTACTCTTTCTTTTAAATCTTAACGTTGGTATGTTCTATTATCTTGTGCTTATATTCCCTTCCGTTACACCTCGTGTTTCCGCCTCCGGCGAGGGTGTGACAGACTCACGTGGGAGCAAAAGTGTGAAATATTTGATGCACAAATTGCTTTTAGTTTCAAGGACAATATTAATGGCTCTAATCTCAAGGACGTTGATTTGGTAATTTTTTATTTTTTACAGTTTAATAAAGAAGTTTACTTTCATTCATTGATTTTTTGTTCTTTGTATAACATGTGTTCTTCCCCATTCTCGATTCTGAGTGTTTTTATGTTGTTGTTTTTAATCTGAAAAAGACGGCTATCAATATCCTTAAAAACAATCGCGACGAGACAACATCATATGAAGCTTACTACAAAGACAGATGTGATCTATTGGTAATTTCCTAGTCAAACTATTTTTTTTCTTCTTTGACTTTTAGAACCATTTACTAGTCTAACAATTTTATAAAATTGACTTCTCTCTTTTTTTTTTTATAAAGTTGTTTGCAAGGTACCTCGAAATCGTTTGCCACAGAAAGAGTCAAGCTGTTGCAACTGCGGTTCCACACATTCCGAAACTCAAATGTACCACTACGGAGAAGAATATCGAATATTCTATTATCTTTTGTATGCATCATATGGAGATGTATATGAGAGAACCATTTTCAAAGTGGGACTGTGAAATTGTGGGACAGTCAGATAAACAACACCTCTTGCTGCTTTTGAGGGTCAAGTATGCAACCAAGATTTTGTCACATGAAATAAATGTGCGTGCTAGGAAAAATATGAAAGAGTCTCAGGAATTCCATGTAAAGTTTGCACCAGTGACAAAGAAGAAGATGATTAAGAACGTTATCCTGGCTAGGGCAAACCGCGAAACTAGATAGGAAGTTTGACGGGTAGTTGTAGTAATGAACTGTTTACTACTTTTGTTTGTTATTAAGGTATGTTGTTCTTTAGCACAAGTAGCAGGTAGATTGACTTTTCAAATTTTGCTGGTCATGTATCGTTATGGACAAGTGTTTCGGTGGATCTATGAAAAGTCAGTTTGTAGTTATAAACAACTATTTAGCCTGTTTAAATAGATTTTCTTATTAAGCTATTGTGAAAAGTCAACGTGTAGTTAATGTGACTTGTGAAAATTTTGGTGGTTATTCACTTGTGAGATGTGGGCAAATCACAAATCACAAGTGTTTTGATACAAATCACAAGTGATTTGATACAAATCACAAGTGATTTGTGGCAAATCACAAGTGTTCTGGTTAGAAAAATCACTTGTGATTTTCCCAAAACACTTGCGATCAAATCCCAACTAAATAAAAAAATAAAAATTAAAGTCCATCTATCCAAGTGAAAATTATAGCCAAATTACAAAATTTGTTCCAAATCACTTGTGATTTTACGTAAATAACATGTGATTGAATCAAATCACTAGTGATTTGGAACGAATCACAAGTGATTTGATCCAAATCACTTGTGATTTGGTATAATTATCAGTTAAGCAAACTTGCAATTATATCCATACAACTTAATAAAAAAGTGAAAATTGAAATCCAACTATCATTTTTATTCAAGTAGTAATCAACAGATCAAAGTTTTTATCTCAAGGAACAATCAATATCTTATTTATAACTGAGGTAACAATCCACAAATATTTAAAACTTAACAAGGTATATAAAGTATTTATAAAGTAAAAAAAAATCACTTAGTTTGAAGCAGTGTTATTCATCGATTTTTCAGCCGCTGCTTTTGCAGCCGCTATTGCCTTTGGACCTAGAGGACAAGTTTTTTGGTATGTGTATTAGCCCTCACTCCACATTCTCCGCATTTCCTCTTTGGCTTTAAACTTGCATCTATTACTTTCTCTCTTTCATTCTTCCTACGTATCTCTCTTGTACCGCCTTTGTTCTAATCTGCTCTACAAATTCGACCATCTTTCCTTCATCGTTGCTCAAACGGTGTAGGCAATTGTCTACTAAACAAGTTGCCTCATTTGTAATTCTATCAATTGTTTCATTCTTTTCACCATATCGGTTTCTTTTTCTTCTCAAATCAGGTGGTATTATATCCCTTGTCCAACGCCTCAAAATGTACCTCTCGAGAATCTTTTCAATGTCATTATTCTTGAAAACACAAAATATGTGGCGACATAAAAACCCAAATCGAATGAAGTGCCTACATGTATATATAGACCACTGATCCATCTTCCGAATTGGGTACTACCTTAGCAGAGCAAAAAAAAAAAAAAAAAAAAAAAAAAAAAAAAAAAAAAAAAAAAAAAGGAAGAAAGTAAATCCAAAATAAATTATATGTGCAATCACATGCAAACATAACAATGGATAACATAACAAAGAATCAAGTGATTTGGCACAAATCACAAGTGATTCGGCACAAATCACAAGTGATTCGGGACAAATCACAAGTGATTCGGAACAAATCACATGTGATTCGGAACAAATCACATGTGATTTAGGCAAGCATAACAATGAAAAAAACACAATATTAAATTAAAAGAGTTTTTTGTACCTTATACATTGCATGAACACGCGCCGCCTTTGGTTTTTCTACCACCTCACTTGTGCCCTTCTTTTTTCCTTATATAGTGTTCTATATTCATCAGCATTCTTATCTCTAATGAGTGTTATCTCACAGCCCTCTTCAGTTTGTACATTTTGTTTATGACAATCCCAGATTCCTTCATTAATTTCTGTTTGAACTCGTAGAAAAATTGTCCTTGTGTATACCAAACCTGCATGTTTTTCAATCATCCGTTTTGTTTTTAACTTGGACATCGAGTCCATTGAATCAAAGTCTAATTTTTCTTGAATGTGTCTTTGATTTTCCATTGCAGATTCGAAGCAGATCATGAAGTTACTAAGTGTCGATCATTCGTTTCTGAAATGCGAGAAGAACGAATTTTCACTTTCTGACCTTGAAGTAGTCCTCATTGACCCAAACAGTGGCGAGTCGAGAAAATAAGTGGGTATCCATGTTGATCGCATGTTAAACATCTCCGTCATCCACTTATGATCTTTTAATCCAAAATCTTCAATTAACTTTCCCCACTTTTCCTCAAATCCCATTGGTTCCAAGAAAATATCCCATACAATCTCGTTGAAGTGCCTTTTGAAGTCTGTTTCATCACATATCTTCTTACAAATCTGTCAAACAATTCCACTTATCAATGCTACAAGTCCATAGTCTTAGTGATGGTGTTAATACAAATAAGCCGTAAAAACGTTTATTTATATTTTACGATCTTCTAATGTTTTGTCGATAACAAAAGTAAGATCATTTTAATGAAACAAATAAAATACGTAAATGGTTTGAACTAATAGTTTTCTAACACACTTACGCTTTCACATAAAACACTAAAACAAGTACAAGTGATTTTATGCTTTAGATATACATATGTATAACAACTAGTGTTTACATATTGGGATAACATATACTTAACTAAGTATACACGAAAATGGGTAAAAACAAGTATATACTAAATAAGTAAAAACTAGCAAATGGTTTTGACCCATAACCCATGGTTTTATATATACCACTTAACCAAGTTCATTGTATTCTTAAGATACATTGTATCTAGAAAGAAAACCATGGTTCAATCCATGACCCATGACCCACAACCAAAATACCCATGGGCAAAGAGGAGCGTTCCACGGATCCCTAGCTTTGTGCTAGCCGGATCCCTTGTGGTAGGGATCCGTGGGATCCGAGGAACAGTAGGATTTTTCCTCAGTGAGCCATTTCTTCATTATTTCTCAACCCTTTTCAATCCCTTTCTAACACACTTTCTCCCCTGAGTTAAATCTCACTAACCTTAGATCCAAGAGATCTATGTTTGTAGTTTTGTTTTTGTGTGATCTTTTAGGTTCCTCTTAAAGGCAAGATCACCACCTTTGAAGTCGAACAAGCTCAAGTCCATGAGTTGCCATGCTTCCTCATCATCAAGGCTATTGAAGTCCTCTTGTTGATGATCTCTTTCTTTCTTCAAAGAAGTGTAGTGTTGAAGACATTAGTGAAAGATGTCTCAAGTGTCAAGACGAAGATATTAGTGAAGGGTATCTATCGTCTATAGGATAAGCACTTGTGGTAGGTGCTTAGAAGTCAAGACAAGAAGCATTAGTGAAAGGTGCTTAGAAGTCAAGACAAAGAAGCATTAGTGAAAGGTGCTTAGAAGTGAAGACACAAGACATTAGTGAAAGGTGTCTTGTAGATCTAGTCAAAGGCATTAGTGAAAGGTGCCTTAGATGTACATTCGATATGGTGTGTTTTCGATGTACAAGATAGACTAGTATTAGATCCAAAGATATTGATATCCGTGATGATGTTGTAAAGGAGTAGATCTCCTTAGGGATTAGTCATTGGTGTAGTGTGGTAGTAGTTCCTCCATTGCAATGGAACTAGGTGCTTAGCCTAGTACCTAATAAAGGGTAGGCGACGTTGTGAAGGTGTAGTTCACCTTGGAGTGAAAGAACTAGGTACTTAGCCTAGTACCTTATAAAGGGTAGGCGACGTTGTGATAGGATTAGTTCTCCTAAGGTGTGAAAGAACTCGGTGGTTAGCCTAGCACCGTATAAAGGGTAGGCGACGTTGTGTTAGGTGTGGTTCGCCTTGGTGTGAAGGAACTCGGTATTTAGCTTAGTACCGGAAAAAGGTTAAGTGACGTTGTGAAGGCTTCTCTGCCATAAGGAGATTGGTGTAGTGTTTACGAACTCTCGAGTAGGTGACTCGGGGAGTGGAGTAGGGCAAGGAAGGTGTCCTTGTAGTCGAACCACTATAAATACTCGTGTTGTGGTTTTGTGCTTCTTACCCTTATCTTTTCATTACTTATCTTTATATGCTTGTTTATCAACATCCAACACACACATCCAAATAGATTGACATAAGTCGATCTAAATAGATTAAAAAGAAGTTTTAATTGGTAAAACTATTCAACCCCCCCTTCTAGTTTTCCACAATTGGCATCAGAGCTTCGTTACCAAGTTTCTTGAAGTATATTGTACTTTAAAAACTTGATACGATCCATAGTTAATTGAAAACTACAAAGAATGTTTTTCATAAAAACAAACACCATGTTTTTAAAAAAAACTATATGTTTGGATGTTGAGTTGATAACAACATTTTTTTTATTTATTTTTCTTAATTGCACTAATCTTCTTTGTCATGTTGACTAGTCAAAGCTCATACCCACCAAGCTTTAGGAGTCGCTTGGTAACAAGAATACCTTCCTTAAGAAGGTATCTTAAACGCAAAGGAGCGGGAATAGTCTAAGTGACATTTGCTGTGTCATTTGTAAAGACATTCCTAAGTGCGCTAGAGGTATGATTTTCCTTTTACTTTGCTTGATAATTAAGTATACCTGTTTAGGTATTTATATGATTATCTTTTGTGCAAATTACATGGTTTACATGAAGCTTCGTTAGGAAGCCTTTTTCTCACATACGTGTTATATTTCTCGTCTATAGTCATAGTATATAAAACTTATGTTTTATTTCTTTTTAATCCAATAATAAAACAAAACACGAATTTCAAAAATTCCTCCTTCCCTATAAAAACCCCCACCGTCGACCTATCTATCAAATCCTCACTTTTTCAAATCTTCCAATTTCAAAAATTTCCTCTCAATCAAAAACTTCATCTTCCTCCTCATTCCATCTCAACCGAAACCAAGAAGATCCGTCATCAACATGGTTTACATCGCACTCGTGCTCATCGCTCTAACACTCATCGCACTTGTGGTCTCTATGATGAAGTTCACATACGGAGACATTTACTTTGTGTTGTTAATCTATATTGGGGTTATATACCCAATCCTTTGTATCATCCTTAGTATTGAAATGCAATATTATTAATGATCTAGCTTATCTAGCTTATTATTATCATAATATGTTTTTCACTTCTTTTGATTTATATGTGTTATATTCTTTCGTGATACATTAGAAGTCATGTATGCATGCCAAAAGAAAATGTAGGATAAAACATATTTCGTGGTATAAAAACTGTAAAACCTTTGTTTTTTTAATTCTGTTTCTGCTACTACAGATCCACGGATCCCGGAAGATATACTATCCGGATCCTTTTTGTAAAGGAACCGTGGGATCCGTATTACTAAAAAACAGTTTTCATGCAAGACTAAAAATCCACTAGAAAACATTAAGTGAGTTAAAGTGTTAAATACCATTGTTAATAAAATCTAGTAAAAACATTAGATTATCATAGGTTGATCACAAACATGTTCTTTCATTAACTTATCATTTCTATAGGTTCAATTATGACGCATGAATATGAGTTTGATTTTTCACTCACTAGCGTCTACACCCCGAACATCTCCCTTGAGCCCAACACACCTGGCAATCATGTCCGTGGGTTCAATAATCTCAAAAACCGTCACTTCCATGAAGGACGTATTGTAGACACCTCTCTACAATTCGAAGAAGGTATCAATACCTCCTTCCGAGCCATAGGACTAGAATGTCTTCTTGAAATCAACAAGAAGATATGTCTAAGGTTCATAATGGAATTCTTCCGTCAAGTTGAACTCGTTCGTAACGAGGATCGCTCTCTATCTCTTTGGTTTTATATCAAAAACCAAAAGTTCACTCTAACCCTTGGGCATTTTGCTCATATCCTCCGGATTCCAAACCATGGACAATGTGCCTTCACCGAAGATTGGTCTCTTGATTCTCTCTTCAACTTTCGTGAAGAAAATAGTCCATATTGTTCACACATACCCGCCCCGAAAGATTTAAATCGCATAATATGCAAACCTCGACCATATTACTCCGATCCTAACATTATCTTCACACGGGATATCCGAGAAGAGTACAAACCCCTTGCACTCATTCTACGTGAAAATGTTTGGAGTCTTAGGGGTAATCGAGAAATTCTTTCCGCTTATTGTGCTCACATGTTGTACTGTTTGCTAACACAACAACCATACAATCTCGCCTATTTCTTTGCAAGGCGAATTGTAAATCTTCAAAGCTCCAAGAACAAACTCATCCCTTATGGAATGTTCTTAACGCGTCTCTACCATAATGTTATGCACTTCCATCCTCAATTTCATAGTCCGTTGTACGTACTTGTGAACGAGATGATGGAACCGCTAAACATATCTCTCATAAAGACTTTCTTCATTCTAGACTCCACCAACACTCATCAATCACATAATGATCCTTCTAGCAAAAACACTCAAGGAATTTAGTAGTATTTCAAATAGGATCAATTCTACTCTACTCATGCTTTATCAATGTAATCCTATTTCCTTCATGAAATAAAACATCTTACATTTGATATCTTAATTTTAGAACTTCTTTAACTAATCTTGGAATATAATGCATTGTCAAGATCATTAAATACCTTTAGTAAAGGTTCTGCCTAGCAGATGAACGGATCCCAAATATTGTACTAAACGGATCCCTACACCTAGGGAACCGTGGAATCCGGCAAACAGAAAATGCAATTGCAAGCATTGTATTTCAAAGATATCCTTAGAACACCTCACGCTAATCTAAACATAGTATCTTAAGGCAAATTAAGTCCTTATCAAGATAGGTTGATCCTTCCTACTCACACACCTAGATCACACTCTAAAACGCTTGTAGATCTACCGTTTCATTTTAATCCATTACTCTTCCGCTCTCAAACTCACACTTCATTTTCTACTTGATCCCTCACATCTAGCCTTAGAAATCTTTCGATTATGGCAAAATTGCTCATTAATCATCCTCACCTCAAAATTTATCAAAGTTGATCAAAATCTAGGTTTCCCATCTCAAAGCTTCTAGGATATTTTCCAAAACACTATCCTAAGACACAACCTGATATCTAGGATCATTTAGTTTCAATTGACACTCTAAATCTTTAGTGTCATCCTTGCTCATCCATTGGTACTCTTGAAAGTTCCAAATCCTTCCATAAATGACAATCATTAGCTACATCATTCATTACCTTCAAGTACTCAAGCATCCCTTCATTTAAAACACTTAGGAGGACTGAAACACTCAAGATGATATAGGTCTTAGATCTTAGAAACATCATTTTCACTCTTTCATAGTTGCTAAGAGACGGATCCCTAGGATTAGCCTAGACGGATCCCTCTGAGGAGGGAACCGTGGGATCCGGATGACAGTATAGGTCAAATCTTGCTAAAACAATCATTTCAACTCATCTTCCTAACTCAAACACTCCATCTCATCTTTAATGAGTTCCTAGATCAGTACAACCTCTGAAGTTGACTCTTGTTCATGTCAATCATCACATTCCAATGAATCCTAGTGGCTTAAGGCTTGAATACAGTTGCCAATTCTCTTGCTTTATAAACCATCTTGTTAGGACCTCCATAGTCATCACTCTCATCCTAACTTTCAGCTCTTGCAACCTCTTGAAATCATCTCATCATGAGGAAAACCCCAAGTAGTAACTTATCCACCAAAGAACCACCCATGAAAAAGGTTCGTGTTGTACACGAAATCTCTTCAACCGAATCATTTCCGGTCAAGCCAACAAATGATAGAATCCTTCATCATCCAATCAAACCAATTCCTAAAAGGATAGTACCCACAAAACTACCTATGCCAAACACCTCCATACCTCCTAGGCCAAACAATATCATCTCCACTAAACCATCACCATTGGTTCCTAGAGCTATTTCATTTACTTCACCACTATCATCACCACACCTCTACAATTTAGAGGACTTGCCTCCTAGGCCGTCTCATCCGCTTCCGCCGACAACATTCTCCTCATTAGGAGGAATAATGGTTCAAAATCAAGGTGTTGAGTCAACACTTGCACCGGCTTCCTTTTCACCGTCTCCATCATATAATCCTATTTAGATTATGAGAAATCATCAAAGTCAACCACCCGACCATATGGAAGTTGACACTTCTTTACCACCACCATCATTCTTGGTCGAGGCATTCTCAAATGCACCTCCACCAATACCTTCACTTGATCCTTCGCATCAAGCCATTTCATTTCATCCACCACCACTACCTAGCCATGACAACGATTGCTATCATTGTCAACATGTTGAAAGTTTGATACATGAAGTACGAGAAGACCAACGTTTCATGTTCTATCATCTCCTCGAACGTTTCGACGAGATCAAACGTAAACAAAACTTGAGCTAGAAGAATTTTAGTGGTGTCCTAGCATCAAGCGTTAGTTGGTCTAGAAATTCCTAGTCATGTATTGTCTATTTTCTTATTTTTAGAGTCATGTATATCATAACTCTTATTTTATTAAATGAAATTTCATGCTACTTGCTATATTTCTGAGTATATGAGTATTTGATATAATCCTTATTTCATTTTGGTATTAACATTTCTTGTTATACCACCATTTGCTGATTTTATTCATCAGCCAAACGGATCCCTTAGAATTGCCTAGACGGATCCCTACTAGGAGGGAACCGTGGGATCCGTGATACAGGAAACTATTTTCCTACTAACTTGGACCACATTTGCATGAAATTGTGAATTATACTTGTTTTCTAACCTTTGTTTTGTAGTTATTCAATTAACACATGAAGAATTTGACACCCTAAAGCTAAGGGGAGCTTGGTGTCAAAACAATACATTGCAAAATTACTTGCAATCTTAGATTTATATCTCATGACTTCCCGTTGCAAAATTGCAATCATCTAGGGGGAGCACCCCGTCACATAGACGTAATATTTTGCAAATAATTGCAACTGAACTAGATTAGCATTACTTTTTTGACGCCCTTACTTAGGGATGGACTCGTCAAGGGGGAGTAACGACGAGATCTTTTCCCGTTACTTGCTTTTTATTTCTTATTTCTTTTCTATTTTTCACACATTTTTCTTAAAAACAAAGTGTTGCTTTCTTTCAAAGCTCTTTTTGTTTCGACAAAAAGGGGGAGAAGAAAGTAAAAACTACAAATTCAAACTCTTACGAATTTTAGCTTTTCCTTAAAATAATCTTATGTTTTGTCATCAACAAAATGGGGGAGATTGTTAATACAAATAAGCCGTAAAAACGTTTATTTATATTTTACGATCTTCTAATGTTTTGTCGATAACAAAAGTAAGATCATTTTAATGAAACAAATAAAATACGTAAATGGTTTGAACTAATAGTTTTCTAACACACTTACGCTTTCACATAAAACACTAAAACAAGTACAAGTGATTTTATGCTTTAGATATACATATGTATAACAACTAGTGTTTACATATTGGGATAACATATACTTAACTAAGTATACACAAAAATGGGTAAAAACAAGTATATACTAAATAGGTAAAAATTAGCAAATGGTTTTGACCCATAACCCATGGTTTTATATATACCACTTAACCAAGTTCATTGTATCCTTAAGATACATTGTATCTAGAAAGAAAACCATGGTTCAATCCATGACCCATGACCCATAACCAAAATACCCATGGGCAAAGAGGAGCGTTCCACGGATCCCTAGCTTTGTGCTAGCCGGATCCCTTGTGGTAGGGATCCGTGGGATCCGAGGAATAGTAGGATTTTTCCTCTATAAATAGTGAGCCATTTCTTCATTATTTCTCAACCCTTTTCAATCCCTTTCTAACACACTTTCTCCCCCGAGTTAAATCTCACTAACCTTAGATCCAAGAGATCTATGTTTGTAGTTTTGTTTTTGTGTGATCTTCTAGGTTCCTCTTAAAGGCAAGATCACCACCTTTGAAGTCGAGCAAGCTCAAGTCCATGAGTTGCCATGCTTCCTCATCATCAAGGCTATTGAAGTCCTCTTGTTGATGATCTCTTTCTTTCTTCAAAGAAGTGTAGTGTTGAAGACATTAGTGAAAGATGTCTCAAGTGTCAAGACGAAGATATTAGTGAAGGGTATCTATCGTCTATAGGATAAGCACTTGTGGTAGGTGCTTAGAAGTCAAGACAAGAAGCATTAGTGAAAGGTGCTTAGAAGTCAAGATAAAGAAGCATTAGTGAAAGGTGCTTAGAAGTAAAGACACAAGACATTAGTGAAAGGTGTCTTGTAGATCTAGTCAAAGGCATTAGCGAAAGGTGCCTTAGATGTACATTTGATATGGTGTGTTTTCGATGTACAAGATAGACTAGTATTAGATCCAAGGATATTGATATCCTTGATGATGTTGTAAAGGAGTAGATCTCCTTAGGGATTAGTCGTTGGTGTAGTGTGGTAGTAGTTCCTCCATTGCAATGGAACTAGGTGCTTAGCCTAGTACCTAATAAAGGGTAGGCGACGTTGTGAAGGTGTAGTTCACCTTGGAGTGAAAGAACTAGGTACTTAGCCTAGTACCTTATAAAGGGTAGGCGACGTTGTGATAGGATTAGTTCTCCTAAGGTGTGAAAGAACTCAGTGGTTAGCCTAGCACCATATAAAGGGTAGGCGACGTTGTGTTAGGTGTGGTTCACCTTGGTGTGAAGGAACTTGGTATTTAGCTTAGTACCGGAAAAAGGTTAAGCGACGTTGTGAAGGCTTCTCCGCCATAAGGAGATTGGTGTAGTGTTTACAAACTCTCGAGTAGGTGACTTGGGGAGTGGAGTAGGGCAAGGAATGTGTCCTTGTAGCCGAACTACTATAAATACTCGTGTTGTGGTTTTGTGCTTCTTACCCTTATCTTTTCATTACTTATCTTTATATGCTTGTTTATCAACATCCAACACACACATCCAAATAGATTGACATAAGTCGATCTAAATAGATTAAAAGGAAGTTTTAATTGGTAAAACTATTCAACCCCCCCTTCTAGTTTTCCACAGATGGTACAACTTTATGTAAAATCACAACTGATTTACTAGAAAGTACCTTAGCCGGAACCTTTTGGGTGATATGCCACATACATAGCCTGTGTTTCGACTCTGGGAGAACGGTTGCAATAGCTTTCTTCATCGCCCCATCTTGATCTGTTACCACCATTGTAGGTTGCTTGTTAAATGCTGACATGAATGACTGCAACAGCTAAACGTAGGATTTGGTGTTTTCACTTTTAAGCATTCCTGCAACAATTGTCACACTCTTTCTGTGGTTATCTATTGCAGTAAATGGAACAAATACCATACTGTACCTGAAAGCATACAAAAACACATGGAAAGCATATATAAACAAAAACCTTTTGTGACAAATCATAAGTGATTTGTGACAAATCACTTGTGACTTGTCACAAATCACAAGTGATTTTATTGTGGCATCTGACAAATCACAAGTGATTTTTACTTTATTGATAAAGTCGAATAGTCGAAACTTACTTATTAGTTCTGAAAGTTGCATCAAAAGAAACGATGTCGCCAAATTCTTCATAGTTACATTTCATTACCTCGTCGGCCCAAAACAGTGCAACTACCTTGCTGTTTTCTACTTTGTAGTGAAAAGAAAATTTTGGCACATACGTCTTTCTATTTTCCATCTTGTTAATTAGCATTTGAGAATCCCCTTCCCCTATGAAGCGGTTAAGTTCCCTAAAATAGTTCTTAAAATCCGCAACCTACCCATGAACTAGGTCATACCCTTTCATGCTACTATAAATATGGTGAGCTACAGTAGCACCTATATTTGCGGTTTTAGCTTTGACGACAAAGAGCTTTTCAGAGTAGACCATTTTTCTCTCCGTCTTAGAGAGATGTCGATATACTTTTGGATAAAGCGTATGGTTATGCCTAGGATTGAATTTTACTAGTTTGTATTTTCCAGAAACAGGATCCAAATCTAGCTTAACACGTGCCATACAACCTGTTACCCGTAGGTTCTTGTTTCGAATAGGCTTATCATTTCCTTTGCTTTTAAAGTATCTATGTTGATGTTCGTAAGTTTTCCTTCACGGTTACACATTAGATACTTGTGTTGTACAAAACAACTTCTAGTTTTCCTTTGTGACGAAAGATTTATTTCGAATCCACCTCTAAGAGCGTAAGCCTTATACATCCTAATAGCATCATCTAGTGTGAAAAAGTAAGTCCCCTCTTTCGGCATTAATTTTGGTTCCATATTAGGTTGCCAATAAACTGAACCCCCAGGTGTCTCTTTATGAATTACTAAACTCGCTTTAGGTGTTGTCACAGCTTCTGAAAAATATACAAGGTTGAAGTTTGTTTTAATCATATTTGTTTATAAAAAAGCATGTTATTTTTTAAAATTGCAAAATCATCTGTGATTTACCTAAATCACATGTGATTTACCTAAATCATCTGTGATTTAGGTAAGTCACAAGTGATTTACCACAAATCACATGTAATTTGTGGTAAATCACATCTGATTTGTTGTACTACAAATTCTAACCACTAAATATATCTAAATCACATGTCATTTACAAAAATCACATGTGATTTACACCAAATCACATGTGATCTCACTATATGCTTCAAAACTAAAGAAATTTAATAAAATTACAAATGACTTGCCGTTAATACGTGTTTCAATTTCATCATCTGTTTCATTCTGAGATCATCTTCAACAATAAACCAAACTCGTTCAGTATCACCGACATCATTCATAGCGAGTATACCTTCTTCAACTATCCGAACTTGTTCAACATCATCAACACTCATAACCTCGCTACCTCCTTCAACATTTTGATTTTGTTCAACAGAATCAACAACCATAGCTACGCTACTTACGCTACCTAATTCATTACTCTCAGTTTGTTCTGCATCACAAACACTACCCGCACTACCTTAAACAACCTGAACATGTATAATTTCTCCAATATTATCCATGTGTTGGATGATATTGATGATTTTCAATCGGATTTTAATGAATTTGATGATTTTTGGACAGATTTGACAAATTAAATCTACTATAATTGAATGATATTCGACCTAATATGATGAATGTAATGGATGATTTTGATGATTTTTGGATCGGATTTGAATGATTTTCGACCTAATTTGATGAATAAATGAATTTAATTGATGATTTTCATATTTGGGATCGTGTTTGGTGTGTGTGTGACTGTGTGTTTTGACAGTTATTTTAGAAGCGTGATATGAGAAGCATCATATGAGAAGTGACCTAATATTGGACCAAATTGCCCCTATAGTGTAAATATCCGATTTAATCTTGTCTTTTGGATAAAGGTAGATTGGATGGCTTGGATCTTGCCATTTGATCTTTGAAAAATATGCGCTCTAAATGGATCCCACCCCTATATCCTCTTATATGTGTAATTATGAAAGGTGAATTGATCAATGGATTAAATTAAGGAAGAGAATTAGAGCTTAAAGTACCATAACATGTTAACACGAAAAAAGTACCGTCACGTAAACGCCACATCATTTTAAAATCAAAACATTTAACATCAAAAAACATTTGTTATCATAACACCACATTAACACCACCTTTTGGAACCCATCTTTTTTTTTTCTTTTCCATTTTTTTAAATAAACTAACAATTTATTAATTAAATTAAAATACAAATAATAAAAATAAAAAGATAAATTTTGTACCATCTTTTTTTACAACATTGGGTCAAATATAAAAAATAAAAATAAAAAAAAGGCCCGCTTTAAAAAATAGTTTTACCCGGTCCAACCTCACTTTTGTTTTTGCAGTCAAAACTACGCATACTTGCTTTCTTCTTCCTCTCTTAGACACTCTCGGACACACACTAGGAAAAAAAACCCGCACGCACGCACAAAAAACCATTTAAAAACTCAAAAAAATAGCGTTGTAACTTACATTGGTGGGATAACTTAGAGCCTAACACCAATGTCACCATTGTGGTATGGTAACGCCACCTCAACATCGGACACGCCGTATTAACGGCGGATCATACGTTATTATACTTAGGGCTCTTAGTATATAACTTTTGTTTTTGCAGTCAAAACTACACATACTTGCTTTCTTCTTCCTCTCTCAGACACACACTAGAAACACACCCCCCCCCCCCACACACACACACACAAAACCCACAACAAACATATACACGCACAAAAAACCATTTAAAAACTAAAAAAATGGCATTGTTGTAAGACCCCGAAAAAATCCCATAATATTATCTAATGTATTATTCCATTCTAAGTATTTATCCGACAATTTTTGCGTCAAAAAATTTTCTTTTTACATATCAATTCATTTGATATTTACCATTCAACAATGTGATGTGATTCACATTCCATGTAAACGTGCTCACACGCATACCAGCCTTAATTTTTTTTGGTCAAGCAAGTTTTCATCTTGCATTTTTGTAGACTGTGACAAATATCAACGTTATCATTTGTCTCTCTAATTCTTTGTTTGATGTAGCATTTCCCTAATATATGCACCCTTAAAAAATAATAATAATAAAAGAAAAACAAATAAACAAATAAATATAGTTTGGTCATAGGAGCAGTGATAGATGTTCTCTTTTTACATTTAGGCTTTGCTCTAGTCAATTTCTCATGTAAAGTGTCTTTTAGATGCTAGCATGTTTTGACAAAAAAATACAAATATTCTCTAGCTAACTGTTTATTATTGATATACACCAAGCATGCTCTCCTCTTCCTTCTTGTCCTAGCTGCCCTTCTCCTCTCTATTAATATATTAAATCATAAGTGACTTGACCTGTCAAAGTTGTACATCATACAAACAAGTTTACTTATGGATAATATGGAAAAGCAAGAGACAAGATTGTCTCCCTTCCCCTAAGGGTGTTGATATATTAAATCATAAGTAACTTGACCTGTCAAAATTGTACATCATACAAACAAGTTTACTTATGGATAATATGGAAAAGCAAGAGCAAGATTGTCTCCCTTCCCCTAAGGGTGTTGATACTCACACCATTTTTTTATATACATACACCGTAATTGTGCATTACTGTCTTGTACAGTGTGCATTAAAATGTTGTACAGTGTGCATTAAAATGTTGTACAGTGTGATGTATGTATAAGAAAAAATGGTGTGAGTATCAACCCCCTTCCCCTAACCTACGACCAAACTAAACACACATACACTCATGTTTACATTTCTTTTTACCTAGTCATTTCTTTATTATTTCATGGATGCATGTCACAATGTTGTTTCATTTTCCTTCCTTGCATGTGTCTGGAAACTAAACCATGCGCCACCCTATAATCCTTTTAGGCTAGTCAAACTTTCCTTGGGTCTTAGTAAGTTGTCGACTAACAACCATGTGACTCTTCCAACCTATCTCGATACCCGGTGAATTGACTAAACATGAGTTATCCGCAAAGGATATTAATACTATGTTAAGCATGGATCAGAAACTAGACTCAGAGAACTATAGTTTTGGTTTCGACCTCAATTTAATCCGACGAACGGTTAATTCTATATGATCTTACAAAGTTGACTAAATTTTTTGCACTACATGTTGTCATTTTTCTATACTTGCCCAAAATTGCCAAAACTCACTATAAAACTATATTTATCACTTTTATAACTTCATCACGGCTTATTAAACATCATTTTTCATAAGACCTTAAGCAAAATTTACTAGTTTAACCATTAATTTTAAGCTTATATCAAACACCCCTTTATGGTATACACTAAGCATTAACAACATACAAAACATGATCTAATTCATATCTTAAAACATAACCTTCTTCAGTTTTGGAATATAATCATGATCTAATTCACAAAAGCATGCTTAACATAATCTATAATCCATCTTACATATGCAAAACTTCATAAACATGCCTAATTCATTTATATATATAAAGCATAAAACACTAAGGCCAATGTAAAGTTATGGTTCAAGTCTAAGTACCCCATACAGACAGCGGATACTTAAATCCCTCAAACCTGGCTCTGATACCAACTTGAAACGCCAATAAAATTTTAAACTTTGTTCTATCCAGATTTCAGTTTATGCAGTTTTCGTATTGCAGGTCTATACGGTATATAGGGCATCATATATGGCGTATAACTGTATGTGGTGTATATTGTGAAGACTTATACGGCGTATTCAGTATAAAAAAAATAATGTGTGTTGTATAATATATGGATGTTACATTGATAATAAAAACACATGTTGTGGTTAGAATGAGAATTTTGTTATATTGACTCAAAAAAATAATGTTAAAAATATAAATATGCACATTATTTTTTAAGTATAATGCAAAAACCGTCATTGTGGTATGTCCAAATTGCAGGTGCAACCCTTACTTTTCTGAAAGTGCATGCGACGCCTATGTGGGAAATTTTTTGTTCAGATACTGTCCATGTCCTAAAGTGAAATGATTAAAAATGCCTAAAGGTGAAATGTCAGTCTCACTAAAGGTAATGGCATTTTGGCCATTTCACTTTAGGGCATGCACCAAAGGTTTCCCACAATGACAATGACCGCACCTTTGAAATGGTAAGGGTTACCCTAACTATTTTGACACAACACATGAGCGGTTTTTGCAATTTACTCTTATTATTGTTTATGTTAGTTAATAGAAAAATTAGTGTCTTTTAATAATAATTAGGTTTCAGCTACATTTTTAAATATATATTGATAATTAAAATGTTGATTATTCTTAAGTATTAAAATAATCATTTATAAGTGATCAAGCTATTTGGTGATTGAAGACATAATTTTGCTAATGTTGAAGAGAAATTGGAATAAGAAGAATCATAAGAGATTTGAGCCACATATTTTAAATAAGAAGGAGAAATTTAAAGGAAGATGCATCTATTTCTTTAGGTGCATCTGAAATATGCGCATGTTTTTTCTTTTCACCATTCTCATTTTAATTATATTTCTCATTTGATCATAACTCACAAGAAGTGAGCATATTGGATTCATTTATGTTCGAGTCAAGATAACGAACTCAATACCGTTTTACAACAATTAATTATTTTGTATAAGTTGCGAGTGACATTTATAAAGGAGTATCTTTTCACACTGGCCACATGGTTCTAACGTCATGATACTACTTACAACAATCAACTATTTCATTTTTTTTATATGTAAGCTTATTGTTTAAATATTATTAGACAGACAATTAATCATAGACATGTCTTTAAACATTATCGTAAACATTAATGGCTTAACACCAAAAAATTTAGTTGCACATGTATGAGTTGCAACAACATGTAAGTAATAAAATCAACATGTAAGTAATAAAATAGAGTCATTAAAGATTTTCAATACTTTTTAAAGTTTCAATATGTTCCAAAAGAATATTGATATACATATAACAATAAACATAATCCATTATTTTTTGACAAATGTTATATACTTTTACTCTTTCATTATTTTTCACCAATTTAATCTTTAAATCTAATTTTAAGACATACTATTCATTTTCCATTCCAAAAATCACTTCCAAAAGCTAACCCCAAAAACACCTTCTAAATAACCCAAAAATGCTTAAAAAACAAACATTTTGTCATCTAGTTAAAGCTTAAAACATGATGATAAAGTTGTTGAGTTCTTTTTGATGTCGCCGATATAACAAAGTACAACAACAAAAACAACACTTGAAACACATCACCACTTCAGAACACCCATAATTCATCACTGTTTTTTTACACTTTTTTATACTCTCAAACTATGGATAATTTATCCCTTTATTCATCATCTCATAAACCAATCTTGGGTTTAAAACCAAACCCTCAAAAAGAGGCTAATATTATCACTAAACCCTCTTTTTGCTTGTTCAAAAACCCTAAAAGAAACAGTTTTTATAAGTCAAGAAGGGTTGTTTCTGCTGTGGGTCAGAATCATGGCTCAAACCCATCAACAGTTAGTAACTTTAATGGTGAGTTTTGGTGTAAAGTTTGTTACTTTATTGTTTATTTGTGGGTATGGATAAAGATTTAGTTGAGTTTGTTGAAATGTTTAGAATTGTGGTTTTTGAGTTTGGAATTTGTTATGTTTTGATGTTTTGAGTAAAGGGTTGATTTTGCTGGTGTTTGGATTAGCTTATTTTTTGGGCTTATGGGCTTATCAGAAATGGGAAAGGCTCATATGCTCATATTTTTCGCCATAGTTCATGAGCTTGAATAGTTAGGTAAAAGAATGGGTAAATGACATTTATATGACAGTTTAACAAGTAGTAAAATGGCCTAGTGGTAAGGTCCTTGGCTTCCTCAAAAGAGGCCAAGGGTTCAAACCTCGCTACGTGTGTACATTTTGGGTGGCCAGGGAGGGGTCAGAAACGGTCCTGGGATTAACCCGGTGACGCCGCATACATGAGTTAGAAAGGCTCGCCTTCCACAGGCTACCTGAAGAGGGAAAACCTCATCCATTTATCCGTTAACATTTTTAACAAGTAGAAGCTTAAATGAACTAAAATGACACTTTTGTGGAAAAAAGATGAGACCATTTGTGAATCAAATTAGTTAAAAGAATTCATAAACATGTAGTTTTTGATTACCGTTAGGCATTGGATACTAATTTTTTTTGCATATGGTATGAGTGTAGTGCTGAAAATGACTTATTAATCCCTAAATTATCAAATAGTTGGAAAATGAAATGGTAGCTCTTTTCCTTCAATCTTGTCGATTTTGTTTATATGTAGTTAAATCTGTATTGGTTACATGATAATGTTTAAAGTTTAGATTTTATCATGGGTATGAATAAGTTTTAGTTGTATGAAGTATGAACTTAGTAGCGATTTAGTTATCATTCCTAGAATGCCAAGCATCATACCTTTCTATGTTTCAAACTGATAATATTTTGAACTCTTGAAGAAAGCGCTGATATTGCTGAATGCATTAAACTTTATGACAAATATATAATCGGAATGCTGTGTACAGGGAGTGTTTGGATATGTGTTTTGAAACTTGATTCTGTGACTTTTATAAAACCAGTCGTAGAATACAGTATTACGGTGATATGATGTGCTTGTTTGTTAGGGAACTTTTGGATGTCCATATTGAAAGTGATAATGTGATATTGAACGTTCGGAACCAGTTGTAATGAACATATTATCTGAAGCTTTGAAGGTGAAATAGTTAAATGTACCAAGTGTCTGCCAAATTATTATTTTCTAAGAATTAGGCGATATAGGAATCAGAAGGAACCTTTTTATGGGAAAAGGTGAGACCTCATGTGTATCAAGTTAGTTACAGGAATGAGTAAATACGTTAATCTTACTAAAAACCCGAGTATTGGATTCCTAATCAATCAAATAGTTAAAATTTAAACATTATTATTGAATCAGTTACGCAACGCAAATCCAAACACCCTTTAGTTTTGCATATACAATAAGCCATGTTTGACACTTTGACATTATAATCAAATCGTGGAGCCTTTTTAGAGTGAAGATATATGTAGTATTGGATAGTTATAGCTTGTTTCAGTATATGTTTGTCAAAATGAAGAAAAAAGTAGTAGCCGACTTCCACCATACAGTTTAAGTTATTTTTGAGGCAGTTATGATTACGTTATATATATATATATTTTTTGTGTTACAATTATAATCTAACACGAGTTTACATTTGTATCTAATTAGAGAGGCTGTCGAAAGATTGCTTTGCTAGAATCTCTTCTTCAAGCACTCAACATACGTCTTCGGTTGGAACCCCACAAACTCCTGTGCCGCCACCACCACCTTCTCAAGTGTAATTATGCGTCCTTTTTTGTTTTGCAGTTTTAAATCTGAGTTTTATTAAATGTTACAGAATGTTAATTTGACATTTAACGATTGATTATGTTTTTAGAGGATCTCCTCTATTCTGGGTAGGAGTTGGTGTGGCCTTCTCTGCTGCTTTTTCATGGGTAAGTATGATGATACAATTGCTTGCACTGTCTTGATATATGTCTTTCTTGAAAGTAGAGGTTGCAATTTTTGCTCATTTACTTTTGAATGGGTTAATTCGGGTTATGTTTTATCTTTGACGGGTTTGACATGTAAGAGAATAGAATAAATTAAAGGAAATGGGTTAAATGGGTCAAAAGCTGTCCTACGTGTATTTTTAGTTCAGGAAACACTCATTAATTTGACCTCCACGTTTGAAAATATTTGTAATCATATTTGACACACTAGTTAATGAATAAGTTGATATGTATGTACTTTAAGTGTTTGGGTCAACCCGGCTTGTTTTAACCCGTACTAGATTACCCTTTTTTACCTATTACACATTTCTTCTTTAACTATATACACTTTTTCTCCCCCACAAAGTTGAAATTTTGGACAAAAACAGTTCGGGGAAGTGTGACCTGATTCACACCAAACAAAGAATTACTCTTTTTTGATCGGTTAATTCCGTTCATTTTGTGACCTCTACTTGTTATGTTCTCGTCTATTTCTATCTTTGACTAATTTTGTCTTTTTTAATGGCAGACTGCGTCATACTTAAAGGTAAATATCTTCACACAAAGGTTTGTTATAATCTGTGACAACTACTATTGCTTTAGCATTGGAAGGTATTTTCATATATTTGCTAGTCTTTAATGATAGCGAATTGGGGTTGCAAATTTGTAAAGCTAAACTGCTAGAGTTTAACAGGTTCTATCGTGGGAATTTTCTCTTTTCTTATCTACGAGGGCGTTTTAAAGTTTATTCTTAAAGAGGTCATGTGAGATTGAAAAATGTGAATCACATAATTAGTTGTAATTAAACGGGCGTTAGCATCGTATGTGCTTGTGTTTCAAATGGTAATTATAGATAATCAGATAGATTTTTGTTTGGCAATTTTTTATTTTACTATGGATAAAGTCTTAGATGACTCAAAACGACATTTTACATGGAAAAGGTAGTGAAATGAAAATATTTCAAATTGGGTTAAAATGAAAGCTGAAAGTAAACTACTTTGTCAATGTCTACCTTTTTTGAACACGAAGTTTTAATGTCATATTTTTCATGTCGATGCTTATGTAGTTATGTAGTATATCAAAAGTTAAGGCAATGCCACCTTCACATATATAAGGTATTTACACACTTACATTTCAGAAAGCTGCTATGCAACAAGCCTTTAAGACCATGATGGGACAAATGGACACACAAAATAATCAATTTGGTAATGCTGGATTTTCACCTGGATCACCTTTTCCATTTCCGACACCTGCCGCACCAGGATCATCACCTTTTCCTTTTCCACCACCCTCGCAACCAACATCATCTTCTGCCACCTCATCTTCGGGACCCGCTTCCGGACGTACGCTGACTGTTGATGTTCCACCTACCAAAACTGAGCCAACACCTGCACCCACACCTAAACCTGCACCTGTTCCTACAAGTTCCGAAAGTGACTTTGAATCCGTTCAGGAGCCAAAGAAATCTGGTAAGTAATCATCATATTTGCAACGTCTGGATAAAAATGCCCATAAACAAGTTAATCAAACTCCATGATAGTTAAGTAAACTAAAAGGGGTTATAAACGAAAAAAAGGAAAAAAGGACTAAACTTGTATTATTTTGTTCATTTAAGCGCTGAACTTTTTTAGCAGTGGTTGTCTCCTTAACTTTTTTTATGTTAATCAACCAGCTTCCATTTTTTTTTACCGGTATCAACTTCTTTCATTTAATTGACCTAAGTCCCTTAACAGTATTAGCCCACTTAGATTGCTTTTTTGAATCTGATTATTTTGACCCTAAATAAATAGAAAACCTATACTTTTTCAATGTTAGAGTAATACTTATGCAAAAGTTATAACCCAATCTTTTTCAGCTTTTGTTGACGTGTCTCCTGAGGAAACATTGAAAACGAGCTTTGATAAGGTTGAAGAATCCACAGAGACTGAATCCCCTAAGGAATCTGAATATGCAAACCAAGTGAGAATTTGATGCTGAAATATATTTCATGTTAATATCTGATTTTGAGTAAACTGCAAAAAATTTCCTGTGGGTTGGTCTAATTTGGCTCTAATCATCCCTGTGGTTTATGAAATGAAGGCATTCCAAAATGGAGCTGCTTTTAAGCCGCCGATGGATGGTCCATTTCAGGGGGCTTCATCTTCAGGTAACGTAAAATCTTACTTGATATTTTTCGCTTGAGGTACCTGGGCCAAACATGACTTTAGTTATAAGGCGTCGGGCCGGCTGACTTACTTCGTTAAGTACGATTAGGGAAACTATGTTATCACAAATATGCTTCTTTCTTTTTTTTAAGAAAGTTATTAAGGAGGCTGTAAGCAATTAAAAGAGACATTTGTTTGACCTATATGTGCGTTAGGATTAACTCATAACCCGGACCAGCCATTTGAAGCATTCACTTTTTGGACAACGCTTTATTTAATTAAGAGGCTAATTTACTCGATATATCCAATATAGGAAAAGGCGCATCAGGTCCTGTTATGTCGGTTGAAGCTTTGGAGAAAATGATGGAGGATCCAACTGTACAAAAGATGGTCTATCCGTAAGTTATCTCATTCTATCTTCTCTTTTGTCGCACGAGATAGTGTTTGGATTTGCTTTTGTTGCTTGAATTTGTAATACACACTATTGATGATCTTATGGGGTGTTTGCACATGCATTTTAGAGGTGATTATGTGATATAGTGCTGCATAATGTAGTATTTAGACATTCGAAGTGCTTGTGTTGCTTCAGTAGTGGATCCAGGAATTTTGGTCGTATGTAGCACAATCCACGACTCCATTTGTTTCTGTTTTTTTTTTTGTTTTTTTGTTTTTTTTTTTGTGTGTGTGTGACATTTTGGCAAGTTTTATAAAATATTAAACTTCATGGGTAAAGTATGGCAAGCTTTTTTAATTACAAGGCAAGTTGAGAAAAAAAAAAAAAAAAAAAAAAAAAAAAAAAAAAATGAAGTTCATGGTATAATAATGGCAAACCTCAAAATTTTAAACTAAAAAGTACATTTTAAAAGATACAAGCAACATCAAGGGGTAAATCAAGGCAGTTTGTAACACAGTATGTTAATTTACTTATATGAATCAAAGATGAAGGTGATATACACAAGTTTTATAAATGAAAGCTCAAGTTCAAGTAGAGAAGTTATGTGTGGCACGTGCTACATGTCGCCAGCACTAAGGTCCGCCCTTGTGTTGCTTGAAGTTGTCATGATCACTTTTTATGATCTTAGGGGGGTGTTTGCATGTGAGTTTCAGAAGTGAATATCTTATATTAAGTAATCAGCTGTGATAATATGTTGCCTAATATAGTGTTTGAATGTGTTTATACTGCTTGAAATTGTAACAAATACGTTTCATGAAGAGATGAGAATATCTTAGGATAAATAGTTTTGCTCTATCCTGCTTGATAATTTGTTTTGTTGCAGTCACACACAATTTAAAGTATTATTTCAAACCCAAGATCTTATAAGTTATACTTTTTTTGTTTCCAGCTATCTTCCGGAAGAGATGAGGAACCCTACCTCTTTCAAATGTAGGTATCTTTTAATATGTGTTCTTATGATTTCATTCAAAGTAGTTCTTTCATTTCTATGAAAAATACGACTTCAAACACACCATCTCGCTTATATGCTGCGTTTATCATACAGGGATGCTTCAAAACCCACAATACCGTCAACAACTGCAGGATATGCTGTAAGTTTTGCATTTGACATTGACTGTGACTTCTTCAGTTATGGCATTAATTTGTATATATTTTTGACTCTTTACGTGATTCTTGCTCTTCTACTTCACCTTATATAGTTTCATCTATTCTTCTACAGGAATAGCATGGGAGGAAGCCCTGAATGGGATAACCGCATGATGGACTCATTGAAGAATTTTGATATCAGCAGTCCCGAGGTCAAGGAGCAATTTGGTAATTTCTCACAAACTTTAAATTGTTGGCTGTGGTTTTCACTGACCCCACTCAAATAAGATATTAAACCTACTGACCCAGATTAAGATTGTTGTAGACAACATGGTTTATGATTAGTTAAGTGGCAAAACGGGTTGTAGTTCTAATCAAGATTTGGACCCACAGACAGGTTTTTTTATCCATTTTATCGAATTGTTCAAATATTTATGATTGCAAAATTTATATTATTAAGATACACTCATACAAGGCTTTGGGCACTTTGTGTGATCAAACATTGGCCAGATTGCCTCGTTTATATGTTACTGGGTCAAAATTGATATGGGATATGGATTAGGTTGGATAAACTATCATGATGAGATCCGACTGAACGACCTAATGATACTCGCATACTTTCTAGCTTTTCCTTATAATAAAATATATTTTGTGATTCCACATGTTTGTTATAATACTGTTTATTGATACCTTAATTGTTTGCTTGTTGTTCAAGATCAAATTGGACTTACACCAGAAGAAGTTATATCTAAGATCATGGCCAATCCCGATGTTGCTATGGCTTTTCAAAACCCGAGAGTTCAAGCAGCCATCATGGATGTATGTTACTGAATATTCCTTTCTAACATGCAACTCTATGACAACTTATAACTTTGTATCGAACAATAATTTCTATCTCATGTTTGCAGTGCTCTCAAAACCCAATGAGCATCATGAAATACCAAAACGACAAGGAGGTAAGTGAATGAAATTGTCTCGTCTCTCTGCTGTCACTTAAAAAAAATGTCAAATTCCGGAAAACATTTCGAAAAAAACAATTCCGGGAAACCATCACTCTTTAAGAACCAAATTAGCACTCTTTATTCAATCTTTAGTTAGTGTTTGGATGTGTTTTTTGGAAGTCAGTAGGTGATAATTAGTAGTTAGAATGAAATGATCGCCTATAATGAAGTGGGATGTAGAAAGGGTTTGGACGTGTTTCTGCTATCCTAGAACTGATTATTACGCACAAGTCACAATAATTAGGTAATGAGTTCCGAAACACAAATCCAAACACTGTATATTGTTAAGAGTTAATAGTTTTTTAAGGACGTGACTCATGAACACCTCACACACTGATTGTTAAGTTAATGTGTATCATTATATGATCTGAAGATGATGCTATGAAAATATGAATCTTTGAATGTGTATTCAATGTTTCAGGTCATGGATGTGTTCAACAAGATATCGGAACTCTTCCCGGGAGTGACAGGTGCGCCCTGATCAAATTGAGTTCTTTCTTGAAAAATTAGTCTACTTTGGTCTTTTTGAAATCGAGTGAGCCTGAACTCCTAGAGCTTCAGAGTAAATCATCTGTTGCAACCCGTTAGCCATAGTTAGGAAACCATAATTATGTTATTATTGCAGTCGGGTTATATCTGGTGTATTAAATGTAATAGTGGATGCTATTTATGGTACTCTTGTCGGGTTTACACACTATTTTTTTCAAACGTAGAAGGTCATCTTGTTAAAAATAACCAAGATTTGATTTGATGGTGTTTTGGGTTTAACATGTCAATATTCTTTGTTTGTTGAATAAAATGCCTAATCAAACTTGGTGGTTCCTTGTTGATATTGCTTCAGTTTATAAATATTTTTAGTAGAAACTGTGAGTTTTTGGCTGGTACGGGGCATGTAACCACCATCGTACATACTTAAATTAGGTAAAGCCTTTTCTTTCGGGGAGGTAGACGTGACCATTTAAGATTTACTTGCACGGAACATGAATCACAAGTTTTGACAACTGAACCACCACGTGGCTAGATATCGGCAGATCTTCAATGGTCATGAAAGGAACCATTTCACTAGACTCATTTCCATAAAACTTTATATGAAACTAGTAACAATTTGGAGCTATAACAGGCGTTTTCTTAAATTAGACACTTTCAATTTTTTTAATTTTTTTTAACGGTGATTTTATTATAAAACTAGCAAGGAGCTAGAAGAAATTACATATTGACTAGACAAGGATTTTGCATCCAAGTAACCTAGTTGAATTTAGATTTACAACGACTAGAAGACCAAATAAACGACATTTGAACTATATCGTCAAAAAGAAGCTCCCTTCGTGGATAGCAATTGTCGAATAAAGATCGGCATCAAAATCAAAATCATAGTCAGGTCATTATAGATTCAAAATCAAAACCTTGGGGAGTTTTTGTTTTTCTCAAAAGACCAAATCAAAGTCAACAAGATATCAAAATTTTGGGTTGGAAAGGGTCTCGAGTCAATTCTCCAACTCACACGCTAATTTTGGATTCTATGAACCTTTCACAATTTCTTTTTATTGCCTAACTTTAGAAATAATACGACGGAAAATAATTCCAGAAAATTCACACATCAACTTCACATACGTCTGCCTCGAGTGTCAACCTTTTATGGTCGTGCATGTAGACTCTTTGGCTCTTTGCTCCTGTGGATTTAACAAGTTACGTTACATGGATGGTTCCAAGACCTTGCCAAGATGACGTTTGAAATATGTTACGGTTTCTTCGTTCTTCTGAACAATAGTTGCGTTGTTGTCTATTACTACCTATCTAATGATTGATGTTTGTCTCGAAATTTGGGTAAAACAAGAATGTGTTTGCCAAGTTAAAAACAAGTTTTACGCAAGATTAATTTGACAACTAATAACACAATTCAATTTTTTTCGACATTTATAACTCTTATTAAAAATAAATCAAATCATTACAAGGGATAGTTGTGGAACGCTATCCCAATTGAATGCAAATGAAACTCTTTTAAAAATGAATAGGACAAGCATGATAGCTTAGCTTAGCGTGTTCTTCGGAGAGAAGGATTCTACAACTATAATACACTTATACTATTTTTGTGTTTGGAATATCTAACTATCTCTATTACAAACATTCTCTTATATAAGTGGGGATACAAGAGTAACATGTGTAGGGTTGTTGAGATGCGTCATGCATCTAGTGAAAAATTACATCTTTCATTATATGCTTCCGTTTTTGGAAAGGCAACAACCATACTTAGCGAAGAGTGTTGACAACTGTTCCACCTTTATATACCAACTCCTCGTATTTGTTTGACTTTCTTGTAGTTGCTTTTAGCTTATCTTCCCAAGAAATTTTTCGTTCATATTTCGTTTGTTTCAGAGATAGAGTATTCAGAGTCAGGGAGACTTTGTCAGATCTCAGTGACTCTAATGTTGTTTGTAGCTCAAGTACTTTACTCACTGATAGTTGTTTGTAGCTCAAGTACTTTACTCACTAATGCCGCATTAGAGTGTAAAGTGTTTCTTTAGCTGGTCTTCAACGTCTTCAATACATAAACAATTGCACCATTAGTCCTCAATACATAACCCTAATTAGTCCCAAATACATAACCACCGCCCACCATTGCCACCAAGATTATAAATAGCGTGAGACGTGGCGTGGTGGCATGGTCAAACCTCACGCCTTAAAAGTCATGGCGAAGCCATGGAGATTTTTAAGACGAGACTTAAAGCGACACAAAATAATTATAGATGTATATATATATATATATATATATATATATATATATATATATATATATATATAGGGAAGGGATCCAATAAGAAGAATAATTAAAATGAGAAGGGTAAGAAGTAATTCTAGCCACACATTTTAATATGGGAGGGAAAATTTGAATGAAGATGCATTCATTTTTGTAGGTGCATCTAAAATGAGTGGTTGTGGTTACTTCCTATCCTTCTTATTTTTATTATTCTTCTTATTTGATCCTAACTCTATATATATATATATATATATATATATATATATATATATATATATATATATATATATATATATATATATATATATATATATATATATATCATATTTCATATATATCGAGTTTACAAAAAGTGTTATATATAATGAATAAAGTCAAGAAACTATCATTGCATTTAATCTTATTCATTCTTTCAACAAAACATTTTTCATCGGAGTTGAATTCAAGAAACTACCACGCTTAGAGCCGACGTCTTGGTCTATTTCGTAACCTGGAGGTCATACCTCGCGCCTTGGCCGCTATGGCGCGCCTTTTAGAACCCTGACCACCACCACCCACCTCCGCTACCTACCACCACCACGCACCCCATTGCCACCACCACCACAACTCACCACCGCAACCCACCAACACCATCACTCACCACTACCACCACCACTTAACACCACCACCAATCACCATCACCACCGCACCAGTACCCACCCATCACCACGTGGTGATGGGTGATGGTGGTGGTGGAACTGGGTTGTGGTGGTGGAAGTGGGTTGCGGTGGTGAGTGGTGGTGGTGGCGGTAGGTATTTAGGAGAGAGGACGAATTCTTATTAGAATATAACACATTCATACTTTCAACGTTTATAATTCTTATTAGAATACAACACAAGCTTTCTAGCTTAGCTTAGTGCGTTCTTAAGAGAGAGGAGGATCTATAGCTATAATACACTTGTATCATTTTTGTGTTTGGAATCTCTAACTATCTCTATTACAAACATTCTCATATATAGGTGGGGATACAGAGAGTAACATATATGGGGTTGTTGAGACGTATCATGAATTTAGTGGAAAAATACATATTCTATTAAATGCTTGCATTCTTGGAAAGGCAACAAGCATACTTTATGGAACACTGTTGGCAACTGTTCTCACATTTATACCAATTTCTCGTACTTGTTTGAATTTCTTGTAGTTGCTTTTAGCTTATCTTCCCAAGAAAGTTTTCACCCGTACTTCATGTTTGTTTTAGAGATAAAATATTCAGAGTTAGAGAGACTTTGTCAGATCACAGTGCTTCTGATGTTGTTTGTAGCTCACGTACTTTACGTACTCATACTTCATCAGTGAGGTAAAGTGTTTCTTCAGTTGATCTTCGATGTTTCTAAAGTTTGTTGTTGAAAGAGCTTTATACAACACTCACCGACTTCTTATTAGAGAGTAAACTACTCATTGATTCTTCAGTGAGTAACACACTCACTAAATCTTCAGTGATTAACACACTCACTGATTCTTCAGTGACTGACATACTCACTGTTTCTTCACTGAGTAACTCAGACTGTTTTATGTTCAAATATTTGTCAGGGATAATTGGGTCAAATTTTGGCTCAACAATTGATCTTTAGTTTCATGAATGCAAATTAGTGTCAACGAGCGGGAGAACCAGCGCGTTGTTGCGAGAATGTCGTGTTAAATTTTCTTTCAAAGTTAGTTATTAAAGACTAAATGTGAAAAAGACCGATAAGCCTAAGGACTATTTTCAAAAATTAATTCCGGAAATAATATGTCTTTTTATGGAAAAAGTCTCTAAAATTCTCGGACTGTTGCAAATTTAGTCCTTATGGACTAATTTTTCAACCATTAGATAATTGCAGGACTATTTGTGTATTTTTTTTAGGCCACAATAACGCGCAGTAGCAACTACAGTGCATTTTTCCCTTTTAGTATATTAGATAATGACATGCTATCTATTATGTATCTAACGATTGACAACTTGAGATCAACAAGGGGATTAACGTTCGAATAACTACACTTTATGCATATTGAAAGCAGTAATTTGCATCCTTGTAAAGAAAAAGAAGACGACTAGTTAACTTTAGTGACACAACGCAATCATAATTGATTTAGGATTTTAACTAGGGGTGAGCATGGTTCGGTTTAGCTCGGTTTTTGTATAAAATCGAAACCGAACCGACAAATTTCGGGTTTTGATTTTTAGAAACCATTCGGTTTCGGTTTTGTGTCGGTTTGGTTTTTCGGTTGTCGGTTTTTTTCGGTTTGGTTTTCGATTTTTTCGGTTTCTATACGATTTATCGAGCTTTACTTTTTCAAAGTAGATTTGACATATATCATAAAATAAACCGTCTTAAATCAAGTGCCAACATTCTCAAAGTTGCCTCCAAGTTTCAAGGATTTGTTAGAGCTTGAAAGGTACGCTGAAACAATTGAAGGGTGTGTAAACGAAAAAAGAATGATGTTGGAACAAGTTCTTCAATCTTTTGATGTAATTGCACCATCTTCAACAGGAACAACCATTAACATTCAAACTTAATGTGTTCTTGTGACATTTGTGTACCCATTTTTTTACCTTAAAGCACATTTGTGTTATGTATATTGTTATGAAATAGAATATTAGCAGAGTTATCACACATTTGAAATGCATCATTGACAACGGTAATTTAAAATGAAGATATCAAAATAAAGTACTTATATTATTTATGAACAACAAGGCAAGATATATTATTTTGACTTTAAATGTCGGTTCGGTTTCTATTGGTTGGTTTTTATAAGCTAAAACCAAAACGAACCAAAAACTTCGATTTTTTCAAAATATAAAAACCGAATCGTCGGTTTTTCAATCAGTTTTGATTTTTTTGGTTTCGGTTCTTCGGTTTTTTTCGGTTTAAATTCGGTTTTTCGGTTTCTTGCACACCCCTAATTTTAACTGTTTTGGTCAAATAACGTATCAAGTCTCTTTGGTTGATGTCGTATGATTGAATCATGATTTATTGAATCTTGATGTATGTAGTAAGTTAAACCAAACCTAACATTTTGTATTTTCAAAGTCAAATCATAACAAACCTAAGACAACTCACTCATCTCCACACTATATAATAGAGGAGACCATGACACGTCACTATTGCCACGTCATTGATGACATGGCGTTTGATATCCATTTACATAAAAAAAATGATGTCTACGAGGTTCGAACATGGGTCACTCAGAAAATAACTCCCCACATATTACCACTGAGCCAAATGGCTTTTTATGATATATTCTTCAAAACATAACTAAAAAACATGACACACACACTAACACAATTGGGCGTTTATCTTGCTAAAAATCAGGGATTCACACACATCAAAAACCGAAACACAAATCTCACATAAATCAAATCGAAAAAATTGTTCACACACATCAATTGGGCGTTTCTCTTGCTAAAAATCAGGGATTCACAGGTTTGGAGCATATTTTCTTGATCAATCTTTGTTTATAATTGTCAAACTTTCTCAATTCTAATCTTTTATACAAGGAAAGTATATCAAATCAACCTAACTATTTTTTTGATTACATTGGCCTTCAACAAAGAGAGGTTCGAACTACCCCAAAGAAGAATTAGAAACGATGGTTGGCAAAAAGTGGCTTTTTAAGCTTCTCTTTTCAGAATACAATGTTAGAAGAAACGATTACACCTATCGTTGTCAAGCTGTTTCTGATGACAAGCCACTCATTGACTATTTCAAGAAATCCTTTCTTTGTGAAACAGTCATTACTTATTTTAAACCTTTGTACTAACACATTCAATATACAATCAACAAAATAAGAGATTTCTATGTTAACATTACTTTATCCAATGCATTTTTTCAGGATTCACAAGATGATTTTGAAACTCCCAAACCAAGCTTACTCACAAGCAGAATGACAGAACAAAGCCTTCCAATGAAACATCGACCAGAAAGCCGGTTTGTGCAATGGAACACGGTTGCAGGTCCTTAGGATGGGAGTGAATATAATAGAAGCAAAAATAATATCCGGAGGTAAGATTGGTAACATATGTGCAATACCCAGAATGCAAATTACACCTTCCGACTCAAAGATGCCTTTTAGGATTAACAGAAGGCAGTTTCCGGTTTCCGTATGTTTTGCTATGACAATTAATAAAAGCCAAGGACAAACGCTATCCAAGGTTGGTTTATTTTTACAGCGTCCAGTTTTCTCACACGGACAACTCTATGTAGCGGTATCAAGAGTTAAAAGCAGGAAAGGATTGAAGGTGCTTTGTTGTGACGAAGACGGTTCGTACACCAACAAAACAACAAACGTAGTTTATAAAGAAGTTCTACGTAGGATTTGAAACTATCGTTGTTTATTTTTCATTTTTGTTCTCCATACATTTGTTCAACCAAAGTTTTAATATTTGAGTTATTCACCTTTCTTTTTAATATTTAATGTTCACCACTCTCTATGTCACTAAACTGTTTTAACTAACGAATATTATGAAAGTAGCCCGCCCATCGGGCGGGTTAAGCAACTAGTTTAGTATATAAACACTTAATCCTAACCATAATAATTAATATTGCTTGTTTGATTGGATTATGTAAAACTTGTTTTTTGATATGGTAAACTTTCCCAACTTTATCAAATGTTGCTTGGATGTTGGTATTCGATCAAACCACCTTGTGGATTACATGCACATTGAGGAATCAAATTATTTGCTTTTACCGGAAACCTCCTAGGAAAGATACCCTATGTGATGAAATCAATTAGTCACTTATTCTTTTGATTCTATACAGAATTAGAAATGGGTAAATACTATGAATACCCTTTATCTCATTTTTAGCGTAGCTTTTTATCAGTTTTTGCTACGTGTTTTTCTGTCTTTTAATACTTTTGACTTGTCAAACTTTATATTTTCTGTTTTGTAATAAAAACATTATTAATTTTTTTTTTATAAAAAGTGAAAAAGCTAAGGGGTATTACTTGTACGTGTTTTAGGGGTACCAATCTCCAACCCGAATAAAATATAAAACCGATTTAGATTGTATATATGGATCAGTGATCCCGAATTAGCTTGTTTAAATTCGTTGTACTCTCCTTTTTTATCTAGCGAGATGCAAGTACTTATAAATAAAATTGCCGTTAAAAAAAAATTATCAAATTATCATAAGCCATCATGTGCTTATATATTGGAGATCAAATGCCTTAGTTATTAAAATAGATCACTTATAATCACTGAAAATTGAAATATATCTAAACAATTATTTTCAAACCAAAAGCTAGTGTCACATTATTGGACTCATGACTAATAAGCTGAAATGGTCATATAGACATGTGAGCATGAAGTTTTGCCACTTCAAGAAGCTTAGACTTGGCTTCTTATATGTTCATTAATGGATAAAGACATATGGCTTGTAATAGTGTTAAGTATAAATAGTAGAGTGTTGTAGAAACTTATGTGCATAGTATCTTCAGGTATTCAAATGGGTTGCGGGTTCAATCGTTATGACACCTCAATTCTCAAATATTTGAAATGTGTATTATACTAAGATGAAAATTCATTCGCAAGACAATTTCATATATGCATTTGTTTGTTTCGTTATGTTTGTTTTTCATACTTGTATATATTATTAGGGAAAATAACAAAAATACCCATTTTCAAAAACATACTTCATAAAATACCTATTTTTTTTCAAAAAACCCAAAATACCCATAAAAGTCGCAAAATTTGCGACCATTTACGAGATTTCCTTTAAAAATCGCAAACTTTGATATTTTTTTAAAGAAATCTCGCAAAGTTTGCTATTTTTTTTCAAAAATATCGCAAACTATTCGATTTTTAAAAACCCAAATACACAGCCCCATTAAACTTGCGATTTTCACAGCCCCCATTTTACATTAGATTTTCACATACCAAACTCTCCAAATACCAAAATTCGCAAAGATTGAAAACAAAAGTGTTTAAAAAAAATAAAAATTTTGCGATTTTTAAAGAAAAATCGCAAAGTTTGCTAGATTTCAAAAAATCGCAAAGTTTGCGATATTTTTGAAAAAAACGCAAAGTTTGCGAGATTTTAAAAAAAAAATCGCAAAGTTTGCGATTTATTTAAAGAAGTCTCGCAAATAGTCACAAAGTGTGCGAATTTTATGAGTATTTTGGGTTTTTAAAAAAATTGGATATTTTGTGAAGTATGTTTGTGAAAATAGGTATTTTTGTCATTTTCTCATATTATTATATATATTTTAGTAAATCACGGATTACACTAAAATAGAGAGAGAGAGAGAGAGAGAGAGAGAGAGAGAGAGAGAGAGAGAGAGAGAGAGAGAGGGATTTGCTGGTGATTTTAGTGTCATCAACTATTTTAGGTAATTGCGATTTACTAGATACGAGTGGAATTTCATATTAAGCTCGAATACGAGTTAGAGAAGTGTGTGGTGCACACTCGTTGGGCTAATATGTTTTGGCCCAGTCAAAAATGCGGGGGTCAAGGGGGCCGCACCCGTTGCAAGATCAAGAGGCAGTGCTCTTTGTTGGGGTCACGCCAAAAGCGATTTTTATAAATCTGTATCAAAGGACTTAATAGTTTCTTATAAACAATTTTTATAAATCGATATCAAAGGACTTAATAGTTTTTTCCGCTAACCCAACTGACATGTCAGTTGGTGAAGGGTTGTGACCTTTAGTTTTTAACCTAAATTAAATGCTTAACTGTCTAATTTGTCTGTTACATAACATACACTTCTAGTCTTATTTGAACATACAAAAAACACACATTTCTCTCTGTCTTGATTTGTTCTCTTGTGCCTAGAAACAAAATGTTCTTTTTGAATTATCGTGATAAAGATTTCGTGATACCCATACACCAATAAAATCGAAATACTTTATACGAAAAGTAAACTTACACGATTCAAAAAGATATCCAAAATTATCATCGTTCTAACCTCAATTCTAGCATTTACATCCCTTGTAAAGAGAAAGAAGACGACTAGTTAACTTTAGTGACACAACGCAATCATACTTGATTTAGGATTTTAACTGTTTTGGTCAAATAACGTATCAAGTCTCTTTGGTTAAGATGTCGCATGATTGAATCATGATGTTTTGAAAGCTTGTTAAATTGAATCTTGATGCATGTAGTAAGTTAAACCAAACCTAACATTTTGTATTTTCAAAGTCAAATCATAACAAACCCAAGACAACTCACTCATTTATATAAACACTTAATCCTAACCATAATAATTAATATTGCTTGTTTGATTGGATTATGTAAAACTTGTTTTTAGATATGGTAAACCTTCCCAACTTTATCAAATTTTGCTATACATATATAGGGTAAAATTGTCTTTGTGCAAAAAGTAAGAAAGAAAAAATCGTAACGATGATGTTCTTTCTTAAACTTTGTGTTTTTTGTGTGTGAACAACAATTTTAAGACGGAGGTAGTAGTACTTATATCTGAAATTGCCGTTCAAAAAGAAAAAGATTATCAAATTAACATAAGCCATCATGTGCTTATATATTGGAGATCAAATGCCTTAGTTATATAAAATAGATCACTTATAATCACTGAAAATTAAAGTATATCTAAACAATTATTTTCAAACCAAAAGCTAGTGTCACATTATTGGACTCATGACTTATAAGCTGAAATGGTCATATAGACATGTACTCGTTCTTTCACTTTCCACTATTCCACACAAAACGCGTCTACAAACTCACAAACATATTTCACACATACACACATTCAAAACACACAAACAAAAAACACACCATGAAACAAGCATCATTTCAATGGCAAAATCCTTCATTTTGCTAACCTTAATCCTTCTCATAATCCCATCTTTAATCACCTCACTAGCAACTGTATCAATATCAAATATCAACTCAAACCAAACACTCATATGTGCATTAACTAAATCCCATGCACAACTACAAAACAACCTTAACTGTACTACAACAAACCCTCTCGCCAATTTCCAACTCCCTAACACAAGCAACACACGCGTTTCCTACGCTGGAATCGCGGGTGGGAATAATTTCCTATGCGCGCTAAGTTCGCCTTTTTTAAACGCTTCAAGAAGTCTTGTAACGTATCTAGTTTGTTGGAGGTTTGATGCACATGGAAATAGTGTGTTTAGGCGCGTTTACTTGGGACGGTCTCTTAAGGAGATCGATTCTAGTGACTCGCATGTTTGTGGTATAGTTGATGTAACTAATGAGTTATTATGCTGGCAATGGAATGGTTTTAATTATGTTGGGTCGCGGTTTAGCTCTAATGTCGCTGTTGGTGAGAATTATGTTTGTGGGTTGTCTGACACCGGACAAATAAGATGTTTACCAGGTAATACCCGGAATAGTAATAGTAACAGTAATAGTAATAATTTGACTGATAGTGTCCCAAGTGGGACCTACAGTCACATATCTACAGGGTATAATCGTGCTTGCGCGATTAATTCTAGTAGTGGATTAGATTGTTGGGGGGATACGATGTTATGGAAACCGAATGGTGGGTTTAAATCGGTTTCTATGGGGGATAATCGATTTTGTGCTATTAGAATGAATGGAACAGTGGTTTGTTGGAGTGAAAATGGATTTGGTTTACCCGAAAAGTTACAAAATGTCTCGTTCGAGGGGTTGCAAGTGAGTCGTGGTGTTTTTTGTGGGGTTTCGACAGGGAATTATTCACTTTATTGTTGGGGGAATGAGTCTTTGGATTCGAATTCGATTGTTTTTGGGGATGTGGTACCGGGTTTATGTACAAGTATATGTCCTTGTGGGGGAATCTCAAATTATGGTAGATTTTGTGGCGGAGGGTTAATGATTTGTGAACCGTGTGAAGCTCCGCCACAATCTGTACCACCAATAACGGCTCAGCGACGAAATAGTCGTTGGAATAGCAAAATGATTGCTTTCATGGTGGTGGGATGCGTGGGTTCGGTATCGTTTATTGTTGTTCTTTTGTTTCTATTCTTTAGATGTTGTAAATCGAGTGAAGGTAGTCGGGTTCATGATTCTGGACCCATGGAAGACATTCAAATCGCTTCACAAAGTCGAGCCTCAAATCGCGTTCTAGTAAAGAAACTTAGTCATTTGATAAGTATGGGGACTGGGAATCCTTTGGAAGAGTTTTCTTTACAAACGATCCTCGATGCAACCGATAATTTCTCGGATAATCAGCGAATTGGGGTAGGAAGTTTTGGTTCTGTTTACCGCGGTTTATTAACCAATGGTCGAAAAGTTGCTGTTAAACGAGCCGAGTTAAGTAGCTCCTCATCAGGTCCGAGTTGCCTTAAAAAACGCCAAGAAGATACAAACAATGCGTTTGTAAGTGAGCTCGAGTTTCTATCTCGTGTTAACCACAAAAACTTGGTTCAATTGTTCGGATTTTGTGAAGAAGAAAACGAGCTTGTTTTAGTATACGAGTTTATGGAAAACGGAAGCCTCCACGACCATCTACACAATTTGTATAGCTCGTATATAATGTCGTGGCCAGCCCGGATCAAAGTGGCACTAGACGCAGCTCGAGGGCTCGAGTATCTTCATGTATACGCCGACCCACCCATCATACACCGTGACATTAAGTCATCAAACATATTGCTAGATGAAGAATGGAACGGAAAGGTGTCAGATTTCGGGCTCTCGCTAATGGGCCCACGTGACGATGAGTCACACCTCTCTTTACGAGCCGCAGGCACAGTTGGTTACATGGACCCTGAGTATTATAAATTTGAACAGTTAACTAGTAAAAGCGATGTTTATAGTTTTGGAGTTGTTTTACTAGAACTTTTATCGGGTCATCGTGCCATTCAAAAGAACCAAGAGGGGGAACGAAGGAATGTGGTCCAGTCTGTTGTACCATACATCGAAAATGAGCAAATACATCGGATTTTAGATCATAAAGTGCCTCCCCCGACGCCTTTTGAAATAGAGTCCGTGAAATATGTTGGATACTTAGCGGCCGATTGTGTTACATTGGAGGGGAGAGAGAGGCCGACAATGAGTGAACTCGTTGCGTGCTTGGAGAGGGCGTATGAGGCTTGTTTTGAGATGCCGTCTTTCTCTCATAGCTCGAGTAGTTCTTCCAATGGTATCAGTCGAGTTTCTGTATAGATTACGAGATTAAAATTGTTAGATCATGTAACAGATTTTTTTTGCTGGCCGGTTCTTTTAATTGTTGATAAAATCATTTTGCATTCTTTTGTTCATAATAAAATTGTTTTGATAATGTACATTGTATTTTAAAATGTATTATGGTCATGTTATTTGACGTTAAAAGAGATTATCTAACCAAATTGAACCATTCATCCAAAAAAAAGATTGTGCGATTTAGCGGGAATACCCTGACTTTGGGTATCTTTTAACACAAATCATTGTCTACTCCACAAGAAATAGCTCCGACAACTCTTCATAAAATCTCTCTAGTGAGTGCATGAGCTTTTCAAAGATGGGCTCTAACTGAGCCAAAACCCTTTGCTAAATTGAACCATTCATAATCTTATATATATATATATATATATATATATATAGGGTAAAGATCAAATAAAAATACAAATATCCGTAAAAAGAATAAAAAGAATTTTTTTTCAAAAAATGTTCTCGAAAAATTCCATAAAAATTTCACAAGATCGGGTATGTTGGTGCATGAAAAAGTTGTGAAGGAAGTTTTTCTAAAAGTGAATACTTTTTCCGAAAAAAAATTCTGAAAGAATATGTTTGTGCATTAAATCGCTTTTTTGTGCATCAAAAATTCATTTTTGCACCAAACTTCTTTTGACTTTTTTCATCAAAATAACATTGCGCATCAAATTAAAACAAGTTGAAAATTTTGTGCATCAAAATTTTTTTGCGCATCAAAATTCGTTTTTTGTGCATTAAAAAAAACGTATAAAAACTCAAAATTAGAAAAACTTTTTTCACAAAAGTTTTATGCACCAACATACCCGATCTTGTGGATTTTTTTTGGAATTTTTGAGAACTTTTTTAAAAAAAATTTTCTTTTTATTCTTTTTACGGATATTTGTCTTTTTAATTTAACTCTACCCTATATATATATATATATATATATATATATATATATATATATATATATATATATATATATATATATATATATATATATATATATATATATTGTTAAATACTAGAAGGGTACCTGCGCAATGCGGCGGCAGATACCCGGTGACTATTTCTATGACGAGCAAATATTTTTTATTTTAAACTTCCTTGTTTAGCATGTCCAAAATACTATAAATTAGTAGAGATATATTTTTCAAAAGTAAAACATCTAAATTATTAATAGTGTAAATGGTTGACACTTTTATTTTTCAAATTTTAGCATTGAATTGGTGGTTATAAGTTTAGTGATATTTTCTTATAAATAATTTCATTAAAATGTTTCATTATTGGAGGACGGTTACATATGCTTTAAATGAGACTTAAATTTTCAGATTTTATATTAATTTTTTACTTTTCCTTTTATAGTAATGTTTTTGGTCTTAAAATTTTAAGACTTCCTTTTATAGAAAGTCCAAAATGCTTTATAATGTAGTATAGATATATTTTCTCTTACAATAGTCAAAGTTCTGTTGATAAATTAAAATGAATGTTGACGTTTTCTTTACGTAAAGTCACTAATCATGCATTTAATAGTAAAATGATTATGATTAGTTTATAGCAATGTTTTGACAACCGGGTCGACACGGTCGGGTTAACCGGTTAGACCGGTTCCGGGCAAAAAAAGGGGTCAAAATAACCCGGGTTTCTAAAACCGGGTTAACCGGTTAGACCCGTCGGGTTTTGAGTGACCCAGGTCAACCCGGTTCTCGAAACCCTGCCGGGTTTGGTTTTTTTCAATTTTTTTAATAAAACCGGGTTGACCCGGCGGTTGAACCTGTTGACCCGGCGGTCGAACCGGTAATTTTTTTATATATATTTTTAATGAAAAACCGGGTTGATTCGGTGATCGAACCGGTCGAACCAGTTGACCCGGTAATCAGTGACTCGATCGGGTCGATTCTAAACCCGATTTTCAAAACATTGGTTTATAGTCTCGGTTCAAAACAATAGAAATTCGAATAGTTTAAGTAATGATCAGCTTAAAGAAATGATTTTGGTAAAATCAATATAGATGCATAGAAGGTCAACCACACTAAGATATTGGGTTCAACTTTACCTTTTTGACTAATAACGTTTTAGTATGGGTGCAGCGTTAAACCAAACAAATAAACTAATCAACATTTAAAAAAAAAAGAAAAAAAAAAAACGCAAAAAATTTGAATTGGCGGAAATACCCTGATCTCGGATATCTTTTGGCACCAGCCATTATTTATCTCATAAAAAATATTTCCGGCAACTCTCCTGCACAGTGAGACACCAACTGGAATGAGCAATAGCCGATACTCGAACCCTTGATCTTTTATTCACAAAATCTCTCCGGTAAGCCCATAAATTCTTTAAAAGTGGATACAGTGGGCCCGTTTGGTTTGTTGCTAGGAATGACAATGGGTATCGGATTTGGAATGAGGTGAAATGACAATGGGTATGAAAAAGTGTATCATTACGATTGTTTATATTTGGTTGATAAAATATAGTATGAAAAAGTGTATAGATATTTGAATTTTGTAGTGGAAAAAAGAGAAGCCCACGGAAATGGATTTCATAGACACCAAATTGATGTGTAATGAATCTGTAACTATGATATACCCATTTTATTACCGAGCCCACAAAACAAAACAAAACAAACACCGACTATGACTTTGAAAGTCATAGTCTCATTCCCATTTATGCTAACCAAACAGGCCCTTTTCCTGATGTGAGTATCAACTGAACCAAAGACTTTTGATACTAATTGACTTGAGATCACTTAACCCCTAGTTTCTTAGTGTATACAGTAATTCACATGTCGTTAGGCCAAAAACAATACCTCTACATTTTTTATATAATAACTCAAGTTTTACGAGCTTAAAGTCACGTTTAATTTAAATGATCGTTGTTAAGTTCCAAGCTTAAACTCTTAAAGTCACATGTGGGGGAGACATACAATAATACATGTCCAACCATGATTTGTACAAAAGCTAGTGGCCCCAAAGCCCAAATAATTTTGTAAATAAATGAACCTATATTATCAAAGTTGTATTAATGTATTTAGTTATGAAAAAGATTTGATACCTTCAGGCTTCAGCATCATATATTCTTGATATGTATATTATACATCAAGTTAAGTTATAAATTCACAATCATAGATGTAAAGACTTGATGCTTACATAATAATTTGCATTTATCATGCACTTTCAGCAATACGTACTTAGGCCAGGTGCGATTGTCATTCAACTCATCATATTCACACCAGCGTCACATCAACATTCAACACACTATCAAACACACTACCAAACAAGTGCTATGATCATCACCAACCAAAAATATAAACTCACTGATTTTGTTTGCTCATAGTTTCTTTCTTTGGGTTAGCTCATAGTTTTAAATAGCCATGTCGGTTTGTGTTTGCTTGGTCGTGAGCTTTGCTCACTGATTTTGGTAGTTGTCTCCCGCCCCTGTATCTATTTCTTATAGAAAGGGGCATGTATTGTCTATGTAAGCAGATTGATCTATGGTTTGAGTTTTAATATATATATATATATAGGGTAGGGTTAAAATGAAAAGTTTCTTATAATGAAAAGAATGAGAAATCATGTGGAGGTGACATGTGTCACCTTTGCCACATCACCATGCCATGTGTCACCCCCACCCCCACCCCACCCCCCCCCTGCAAAAAAAAAAATTTTTTCCCGCCAAAAAAAAATTTTTTTTTGGGCAAAAAATTTTTTTTTTTTCCCGCCAAAAAATTCCCGCCAAAATTTATTACTGCATCACAGTTATAAAAAATACTGCATCACAATCATAATTGTGATGCAGTAATTTATAACCTTAATGCACTAAAATCATGATTATAATGCAGTAAATTTATAACCGTGATGCAGTAACTTATAACCTTAATGCACTAATAAGTTTTGGTGCATCTTTATTATAAGTTACTGCATCATTCTACAAAAGGTGTAGATTGGCGGGAACACACTGACCCTGGGTGCCTTTTGGCACCAGCCATTGTCCACCCCACAAGGAATAGCTCCGGAAACTCTCCTGGCCTAGTGGGGCACCAACTGGAGTGAGCACGAGCCAAGACTAGGACCCCTAAGCTCTTATTCCACAAAGTCTCTCCAGTGTGCCCACAGGTTTTGCGGAGGTGGGTACCTATATGAAGTAAATGCCAAGGATGGGACTTGAACTTGGGTCAATTGACTCAAGCACAAGTGCTCCAACCATTGGACTAATGCTCCATTGGTAAGTTACTGCATCATAGTTAATAGTTCAGTGCATCAACTATGATGCACTAAAATCAAGGTTATAACCTTAAATGCACTAAAATCATGATTGTGATGCAGTAACTTTATAACTGTAATGCAGTAATTTATAACCTTAATGCACTAAAATCATAATTGTGACGCAGTAACTTATAACCTTAATGCACTAATAAGTTTTGGTGCATCTTTTTTATAAGTTACTGCATCATAGTTAGTAATGCATCAACTATGATGCACTAAAATCAAGGTTATAACATTAATGCACTAAAATTATGATTGTGATGCAGTAACTTTATAACTGTGATGCAGTAATTTATAACCTTGATGCACTAAATTCATAATTGTGATGCAGTAAAAAAATTTGGCGGGAAATTTTTGGCGGGAAAAAAAAATTTTTGCCCAAAAAAAAAAATTTTTTGGCGGGAAAAAAAATTTTTCGGGGGGGGGGGGGGGTGGGGTATGGTGATGTGGCATGATGATGTGGCAAAGGTGACACGTGTCACCTCCACATGCCTTCTCATTCTTTTCATTATAAGAAACTTTTCATAATAACCCAAACCTATATATATATATATATATATATATATATATATAGGATAAAGATCAAATAAAAAGACAAATATCCGTAAAAAGATAAAAATATTTTTTTTTCAAAAAAAGTTCACGAAAAATTCCCAAAAAATCCCACAAGATCGGGTATGATGGTGCATGAAAAAGTTGTGAAAAACTTTTTTCTAAAAGTGGATATTTTTTCCGAAAAAAAATTATGAAATATACGTTTGCGCATTAAATCCTTTTTTTGTGCATCAAAAATTGGTTTTTGCACCCAACTTCTTTTAACTTTTTTCATCAAAATAACATTGCGCATCAAACTAAAACAAGTTAAAAATTTTGTGCATCAAAATTTTTTTGCGCATCAAAATTCGTTTTTTGTGCATTAAAAAAAACTTGTCAAAACTCAAAATTATAAAAAATGTTTTCACAAAAGTTTTATGCACCAACATACCCGATCTTGTGGGATTTTTTGGGAATTTTTTGTGAACTTTTTTTGAAAAAAAAATCTTTTTATTCTTTTTACGGATATTTGTCTTTTTATTTTAACTTCACCCTATATATATATATATATATATATATATATATATATATATAAGTACTTTATACAAATATATCTCACAATAAACCTCACAAACACGCATAAAAAAAACATCAGTAGTTCGGTGGTGCAGACCACTAGACGAGTGCAAAAAGGGTAGGGATGGTGCGTGGTTGGGAGGCACCACTATTGTGGTGTTCGCGCGTGAATGTTGAAGGTGAAGGTTCCCTCCATAGTAACCAATCTTAGCGAAAATACTGGAATAAACTGGGTTTAGTTAACGGTACTTATATCCTTCACATGACTCGGATACCGCAATGTCTATTCCAAACAACTAATCATGCATTGTGACATGCATATCGAACATAGGGTGATCCTTCGCTAATGGCCCATTACTTTTTTGGGAACTAATCGGTTGCATACTTGCATTGACCCTAACTGATACTCCCTCCGTCCCATAAAAACTGTGCAGTTTGACTATTTTGAGTCTTTCTTTTTCAACTTTGACCTTAAATATTTTTGTTTGCGTTATATAATATTTTATGAAAATCATACCAATGAACATACATTTAAATCTCAATCCATTCATATATTTTTCATCAAGTGTTGTACAACGTAAACGATAATATTTAAGGTCAAAGTTGTAAAAGAATGACCTAAAAAAGTCAAAGTGGACAGTTTTTGTGGGACGGAGGTAGTATTATAAGTTTACATAGTTACGAACTAAGAATGATTATGTTGTGCATGGCGAACTTTTACATAGTTTTCTTATCCACTTCAATCTAACCTGCATAAAAACATCCTTTTGACTTTTTTCTTCTTTTTTTTAGATTGGGTGACCCATGTAAAAAGGTAGTGTTTGTTCATCTTCTTTTGCTTTATAGCCAATCTAGAAAAGAAAACTCTAGAAAAGATTGTAAGAAGGTGGGTTATGGAAATATGTATGTCTATACTATATAAAGTTGGTATGTGTTCATATTTGGGCTTTGATTGCTTGAATTAAACTTGAAACATACTTGATTTAAATACTTAATTTACTACATTATTTTTTTGGTCGCATATATTAAAATGTTTCTAGTTTCAAGTTTCAGCCATGTTATTCATGAAACTTGAAATATACAAACTTGAAAAACTTGATTTAAATACTTAAGTGCCTTTCAAAGTCACATGACATATTAAAATATACATACTTGATTTAAATATACATACTAAGTTTGATCAATTCATTCGTGTTATGACTTTGTTATCTCATACAAACTTAGCATGCACATTTTTGTAAAATGTCATGTGGTGTAAGTTCGATTAGGTGTGTAGTCGTGTAGAACGTGCAAGAAATTTGTATAAATAATAACGGTGGTTGTAAAATATCGACCCTAGAAGTCAAGGAGATTGAGAAAGTCCAATAATCTAAAAATTAGGTCTCACTTGCCAAAATCTCATCTTTCTAGTATCACATGACTTCTAGAACATTGGGTTAAGTACTTGGGAAAATCGTAATTAAAGTCAAACTCACAGCTTTTAAATGTTATAAAAATGGCATAAACCATTGTCAAACATGTTAAGTGACGGTTTGAAATAGGTTCCAATAAAATAGGTACATAGCCTAGAGCAAGTAATATAAACTAATGAGTTTGAAGACAAATAAAATGTATTTGAATGAAGGCAAAGTCTATTTTTGACACTTCTAAGCTGGATGCCGTCATGACAAATCGTACCTTATAACATATATAACTTCTCTAATAACATCTTTATAAAACACTAAAAAAAAATATATCCTTTCACTCACACAAAAAAACACATAACAAAATGTGAACACTATGGCATTAGCACCTATAACACAAATAGACGGTGCAGTATAAAACTTATATGGGCGCCATAAGTGCCATTTTGGCACCTATAACATATTATGTGCTACTACACCACGCTATTTTAAACTATTTAAGTGAACTTGTAAACTCGGACAATCTTATACCCTTTATTGTGGTATAATTATATGTTTCTTATAATCAATTAACGAAACCATTTGTAAAATACATAGGTCGGAAACGGTCATGGCTATACTTTGGTTAAGCTGCGTATATATGAGTCAAAGACTTATCCTTCCCAAATAACATAGACATAAAAAACCTGTTCCGTTTACTTATTTATTTATCATATACGTAGTACTAAAATGAAAATTGTGACACAATCAAACCAATACCAAATTAGTAGAATATGTATTTATAACAATCAGTTTAGTCTTTTAACCATCTTTTTTGTTATGGTTTTTCTTTATTTCATGAGCCAAAGGCTAAAGATTATTATATAATACAGTAGTAAGCAAATTGGTTTAACTTGAGGACTAAACTTCTAGAACATGGGTTAAGTACTTGGTTTTAATTCAAACTCACAGATTTTAAATGTTATAAAAATGGCATAAACCATTGTCAAACATATTAAGTGACGGTTTGAAATAGCTTCCAACAAAATAGGTACATAGCATAGAGCAAAGAATAAACTAATGAGTTAGTAAAGACAAATGAAATGTATTGAAATGAAGGCAAAGTCTATTTTGATACTTTGAAGTTGGATGATCGGGTGGTTTAGTATTTTAAACTATTAAAGTGAACTTGTAAACTTAGTCGATCTTATACCCTTTATGGTGGTATAATCATATGTTTCTTATAATCAATTAACGCAAACCACTTGTGAAATACATAGGTCGAAAACAGTCATGGCTTTACTTTGGTTAGACTGCATACATATGAGCGAAAAACTCGTTTTTCCTGAATAACTTAAACAGAAAAAACCTCATCTGTTTACCTATTTATTTATCAAATACATAGTACCAAAATGAAAATTGTGATACACTCAGACCATACCAAATTAGTAGAACGACATTTTTATTGACCACGCGTTGCAGCAGATACAAAAACATTTATTTTGTAGCAACGAAATAAGGTTATAACACTAGCATGTTTTTGCAGCAAAAAAAACTGTTAACAATAATAAGAAAAATAATGAAAAATAATAAAAGTATAGAGTTTAAGAGTTGAGATCCGTGACAATCAGGTATTATCTAAAGAACAATTCACCAAATCCCAGCCCTCCATTCTACTTTCATCCTACGGTAGAGATGAAAACAGATAATAACAAACAAGGGTAAAAAGGTCGTTCCATCTCATTCAATAAAAGCAAAAAAAATGTACTATTATTCAATCTCATTTAATACTCTGTCTTCTTCAAATTCTCTCATCAAAAATTCCGGTTAACCGGAGACCTTCTACATCACCTGAAAACTTCCGATTAACCTTCTAAATCACCATAAAAATACCGTTTAACCTTAAAAACATACAAAAATCACAACAAAAACACGCACACATCCCTAAAAAAGCAGAGAATCGTGAGTCTCATTTTATTGTTTATGACTGTAACGACCATAAAAGCAAGTTTGTACATGGTGGCCTGTAGTGTAGTGTAGAATGATAGCTAAAGGTCCAAAAGGAAGTAAAACATTGATTTTTGCTTTAAACAAGACAACATAGATACTACGGAAAGGAGTGAAGTGCGACTTTGTGAGGACACGGCCACTTGTCTAAATCCAACATAGACAATATGTTTGTTTTTTATGAAATGGCCGAGTTGTTTTGGTTAGGTTTTATGGATATAGCTATGCACGCCACCTGTTTGATGAAATTCCTAAGTTGTTTGGATTGGTTAAATTGATGTAGTTTATGGTTGTCTTTCGGGTTTACTAAAATGGTTGTCTTGCTCGACCAACACTATGTTGAGCCAACACAGATACTATGGAAAAGTGAAGTGCGACTTTGTGAGGACACGGTCACTTGTTTGAATCCGAAAAGATTGTTGTGCATTGTTTTCGGGGTGTGATGACTTCCATCTTCATCAGATTGACGGGTAAATCGGATTGAGAGTCTATATAGCAGTGGCTTGGTGGCAAATGCCACTGATTTGGTCGCGAAGTTTAGTTTTGGTTGTGGTTTCTGAAATATGCTTTCTGCTGTATTTTTCTTTGAGAGTAAATGGGGTGTTTGGCTATTTTAGTAATGAGTAGTTTGCTTGGGTCCTTGGGGCCTCATATCTCATGTGGCTTGTTTTTATTTCTTTCTCCTTCGCGTTTAGTTTAGTGTTTGTAGGTCCTTGCTGTGTTGGGTTTTGTCTCAGGGATTTGTCCCTTGTGATGGTTTCTTCTTTGTAGTTTGGTGTTGTTTGTTTAATATATTGACCTTTCAAAAAAAAGATTGTGTTAAATGATAAGTGTTGTGTAATATGTTGTAACATAATCATTCATTTATGGACAATAGTCTTAAAAAAACAAGCTAGTGATTGTTAAAAAGTAGTATGTTGTTAGTTTTATTTCCTTTTCATTATAAAAATGTTTGTTTTAAGAAAAAAAAAACTTAATAAAATGAAGAAATGTAAAACACAAGTATAATTATAACAAGATATTGAATCTGAAAAATTTGTAAACATCACATGTGATTTTGTGTATAAATCACATGTGATTTTGATATAAATCACATGTGATTCAAAGTGAATCACATTTTGATAATCTGATGTTGTACGGTTTAAGCATAAGCTTAGATATGATTCAAAGTGAATCACATGTGATTCATTGTGAATCACATGTGATTTCTAAAACTTATGCTTAGACCTTACAACATCAGGCGAAGCCTTAGACCGTACAACATCAGCAGTCGTCTTATCCTTCACAACATTACCGGTTTGAATCTTGTAACAATTTTTTTTGTTGTTTTTTCTTGTAGAATTTTAATAATTATACGTTCATATATAGGTGGATGTTATTAGGTTTTAGTTCAAATATAAATCGCATGCAAATCACATGTGATTCGTGTGTAAACCACATGTGATTCACATTAAAAATAATATGAGGTAAAATCACATGTGACTCGAGGTAAATCACATGTGATTCGAGGTAAATCACATGTGATTTGCATATCAACCTGCGTAAAAATTCAACAAACAAAGCAACAAAGAAGACTTATGATTTGAACTTGTCTTTTTTCATTATGATTTTTTTAGAAAAAAATCAGAAGCACCTAAGATCAACATATTCATATCAATCAATAATCATTACTCATACGTACATAAAGTACCTAAAACCTCATCATACAATAATATTTAGTGATAATTACTTCACAAGTTGAATATCCTAACACATAAAGTACCTAAAACATAATCATCTTCATCTTGAATTTCTTTGACATCCTTCTTACGCTCATCACTTTCAGAATCTTCGTCGGAATCTAACAACTTCCTTTTTCTCTGAATAGGCTTAGACTTAGCCTTCGGCTTAGGCTTTTCTTCAACTTTTTTAAGCAATACCTATAGTTAGCTAAATACAAATATGTAGTTAGTAACATGTAATTTTAAATGATTACTCAGAGTTATACTACAAAATCACATGTGATTTAGAACAAATCACATGTGATTCAAACAAATCACATGTGATTTGTTCAAAAACACATGAGACTTGTTACGAAAATCACATGTGATTCTAAATAAATCACATGTGATTTGTCAAAAATGGCTAATAAAGCAAATTAGTGAGACAACCATAAAAATGCACTTGCAGACTGAATTTGTTGAAAATGAACCTCCAGCTGAATATGCGAAGCTATGTACTTACCTCAAGCAAATTTAGTCCCATAATGGCAGCTAACCAGATGCAGCCAATGGTAAACCCTGCCCTACTTGTCCTTATGCTTTTCCAGCAAATGAGGCTCCTACACCAAGTAAAGCTAGCGTAGTAGCCAAACCCAATGCAAATGCAATAGAGTCACCTACGATCTACATAAAGCGATTACATAATAGTAATAGTATTATTAACGATTACATAATAGCGTAGTAGCCAAACCCAATGCAAATGCAATAGAGTCACCTACGATCTACATAAAGCGATTACATAATACTAATAATAATAATAGTATTATTAACAATTGACCTTTGAATAGTCTACTACTTATCAGCTTAACCAACATAACATGATGATAAATTCATAACCAATAAACACATAAAAACAATAACCAAACGGTAACAAAATCATCACCTCATCCAATTTAACGGCTCGAACTCGTAACTTAACGAATTTCGATTCTTGTTACTAATCACATTCACCTTCTTATTCATCTTCTTGTTCACAGTAACATAATCCATTAATTTTGTTATATAACTTCCACTTATAACAATATTACTTACAACTACAATGCTAGTCATCATCAATAATACATCCATTGATATGATGATCAAATTATATCTTTTTATAGTACTTCCACTTATCAAATTATATTCATTGATAATACTTCCACTTATCAACGCTGGTCATCATCAATAATTCTTCCACTTATCACAGATTGACATATATTTACGGTTTGATGGATGGAACAAAAATGAACAAATCAACTCATCAAAGCAAGAAAAAAGAAATAACGACTTATAAAAACATCTAATGGTTATATTTTAAATAAGCTAACATGACCAAAACAACTCACCGATATCATCGTTTCGAGGCTTATGTTGATCAACGAGAGCCGATGAAGACGATTGCGGCAACGGCGTACCTGTAGATAGTGCTATTTCATCTTCTAGGTCCACTGAATAGAAATGATTAACATCAATTTTGAAGTTGGGGGTTAGGGTTTGAAAATGGGGAAACTGTTATTGAGAGAGAATTGGTGGAGAGGGTGACAAAATGAGAGGAGATCATGAGAGTAAATGAGATAGATAAGTTAGTAAATGAGGGAAGTAAATTTACAAAATTGTCCTTATGTTAATTTAAAAATGAAAGCAGATGTATAATGAGCGTCGTAGGATGAAACATAGATCAACGGCTCAGATGAAATGGTTTGATCTATGGATATTTTTGGTTCTGTAATGAACTTTTGTCATTTAATGGGTTTAAGAGTTCATTTGTTATATTGCTAAACTTGAGGAGAATTAAAATATGAAGTTTAACGAGTTTATAAGTTTATTTTGTATTATTAGTAAACTTAATTGGGGTGTTTTACAAAACGTTGATGAGTAAATGACTTAATGGGTTGTTTTGTATTTGTATCAAATTGTTTTTGAACTTTTGGAAAATGTACTCTAGATCTAAAGCAATAACATTTGTGAAATGCTGTTATTTAAATGGGGAAATAATTCATGCTGTTAGCAGTAGTCAAGTTACCTACTGCAAGGCTCATTTTTCCGGGTTGGGATTGTCTCAAGTTGTTTTTACAACTTGAGTCAAGTTGGACATGTGTGATAGAAACATATTCATCCATCATTCCTATTTTCTTCCACATCCTTTCTCTTTTAACCGTCGCATGGTGCTATAATTCTGAACTAGTATGTGTTCTTAAATTCTTTGTTTCTACTTTCTACCCATGAATATTACAAGGAATAAATGAGTCCATTAAATAAACTGTTCTTTTTTCACATAAATTTGATGTTGGCGTCTTGTTGGTAATGATAAGATTGCTGAAATAAATGGGTAAAACATAGAAAAAAAAGACTCAAAAACACGTGCCGCTGTGCAGGGATCATTTTCTCTATTTAAATATGTATCTACAACAATCAATTTAGTCTTTAACCTTCTTTTTAGTTATCGATTTTCTTTATTTCGTGTGAGCCAAAGGCTAAAGCTTGTTATAGAATAGTAAATAACTTGGTTAACTTGAGGACTAGACAACCTTGGCAGAAATCACTGCAACACCGCACATATTAAATCGTATTCCAGTTTTATGCCCTCGTATGTCTAATATGAAACTTTAGTCTCTTCAACGGCTTGAATCTTAAGGTGATACCCTACCGAAACTAAGAAAATAGTTGGATCAAGAAAAAGGGTGCAACGAGCGGGTACAGCTTGACCAAAAACAAAATAATGAGAAGTGGATTCGCCTGGAGTGAGCTAACTTTTATGCCCTTTCATCCCACGAAATAAGGACAGCATGCAACTAAAATGGCAACTAAAATACTCCGCTCTAGCGGGACTAGGTATGTTGTCGCCTTGAGCAACTAATTTTAAAGTAGATGGTATGGTTGCAGTGCCTCTCTATAAAAATCTCTGGACTGCTTTATTACAAGTCGTAAAATTGAAAAAGACATTATAAAAGCTTCATCAGGTTCAAGAGACTAAACTGTTAAATTAATTTTGTCAATTATCATCTAATCACCAATATGTGTGATCAAATATAGCATGAACAGAAATACCGATAAACTAGAAATCAAACACAGATAACATTGATAGGACTAGCATAACATAAGGATAATCTTGCTCACAAAACATCCAAAATTAACGTTCAAACTTCCATAATTTTCAATGACTAAGAAAAGGTAGAAAAGTCTAAGATAGAAAAACAGAGCATTTTGCTAACAAAAGTTCAGCATTGTTTTTAGTCAAAAACACCAATCAGAGAACTTATTGGTGGGTCTCAACTTTCTTCTTTTGCCACAACCTATCAAGTGCACTGTCAGCATCTCCCTGAACAAACAAACCAAAAGATCAATTTAGTAAAAATCCCGATTGGCATAAGATAATAAGCTAGTGAAAACTGTGAAACAAGTTTGAGTCTAGCTATATTAACTTAAGCTAAACTTTAGCGTAATCACAGAGACACCGAAGGCAATTCTATTTCCAAAAATTTGTAAGTAAATATAACTTAAACAAAAAAAAGTCATGTGTTGTTCAGCAAAAACCGTTTAACATGTTGACCTATCAATCTAATTTACTGCCACTAAAACAAGCAAGGAAAAAAAAAACCAATACATAACAAATAACATAACATGTTCAGTAAAATCTCAATAACAAGCAAAAACAGTCATTACTCTACACTATATAATGCATTTAGTGTAAATCAGCGACGAGACTAACCTGAGCTCGGACAAAGCCGCAAAGAGCAAAGGTGGAGAACTGACCAGTGTATCGGCCAGATTCATCCAAATGTCCAACATTGATTTGAACTGAAGCATGATCCTTTGAAGTGATCAACCTGTTGGTGGCAGAGCTGCAAAAGAAGAAAAACAATTAATGCTTACTCATTATCATCACAAACGGTTATGAATTTATATTTACAATCAAAACTGGAAATATGTACATACCACTTCCTGGGGATGTAAAGATCCATGTTTTGTCCTTCCTCGTTCTGCATGTTGTCAAACTTTTTGAAGACCGGCTAAGCCTGAAAAAACAAAAAAAACTATACAAGCATCAGTTGCTGAAGATTGCTTATCAAATATACAACTAAAAACATCAGTATTTCATTCATTAGTCACTTAATAATTGAGGTCAACTACAAAAATTGCTTACGAATTGTTCAACACAAATACATGTTCTCTTATAACAAGATAATGATAGCTCTATCAAAGAGACAAATGTACTGTTTCAATCTTTTGACTTTAACCTTGCATTTAAGACCCTTTGTATGAGCTTTGAACACAGAAATTTTGCCACACAGCAATGAAGAGTTCTATCAAAGTTAAAGATCAACAGCACAGCTTGAGGGGCATTTGTTTAAGCTTATATGTGGAGGTATGAGCTTATTTTACATAAGCCTCAATTTTTCAGCTTATTTTTTAGACTTCATAAGCTTATATCATAAAAATCTTATATAGGCCTATAAGTCTCAAAATAAGCCAGAAACTTGAGATTTATGAAATATAAGCCAAATACAAATAAACTCATAAGACCACATATACGCTTTAACAAACCCCACAAGACCACATATACGCTTTAACAAACACCCCCTTAACGTTCGGCGAAGACTAATCGTCACCCAAGTAAAAGTCACAACTATTATGAAGTGATTTTCATCAAATAAAATTCAAGTTGACTTGACTAAATTTTAAACATAACAGCAGTATGCAAAAACATCGTTTCAAAACTAGGTATCTACAGTCCTTAATATCAACGCAAGACTAATGTGACACTTGCCCAAGTCGAAAACAATGAACTAGCAGGTATCCTCAGGGGTTCAACTAAATACTACACCTCTTAAGAACCACTTTTGTCGCTATACATCCAACTCTCATCAAGGGATGTTTAGATGAGCATACTCAATAAACCTCTCTGAGCTTATTAATTTGAAAAAACACAATAAGCCAGTAAGCTTATAGAATATGCTCATCCAAACACCGCCTTAACTAAAGTTGGATAAAGTTTTAATTTTTCTGTTGAAATGAGGCCAAAAACCTTAAATTTATATACAAATAGACATTGTAACCACACATAACTCTCACAAAAAACCACCAAATCTTCATAAACATTATATAAAAATTCATGTTCAAAACTATAATAACAAAAAAAAGTAGTACGTACTATAAAACAAAATTTTAAAAAACTTAGAACCAACATTTGTTAGTCAAACATGAACCATTAACTACAAACCAAACAGCCCAAATATATGTACCATTTACACCCATTGTAACATTATTCACATATCTTCATATTATAGCAATAATTTTCAATCTAAACACCAAATACTACTTACTGCAACAGATTTAACTGACTTAATGTAAAGTATAAACAACAGTGTTCTTATATGATCAACGTTAATGAAGAGAAGTTATACCTGAGAAGATGATGAAGATTTGTTTACTCCGGCAGTGGGCGGCTTTGCAAATGAGTTTAAGGATATGAAATTGGAAAACCCTAATTTCATTTGCTTTTATACTCGCATACCTACTAAAGGTTAAGGCTATTTGGACTGGACTGGGCCGGTTAACCTTTCCTTCCATTTTCGGTCCAATTAAGTTTGCTCTTATTCTCATCGGTTCAACTAACAAAAATTAAATGTTTTGGACTACTATTTCTTTTATGAAAAATGGACTTTTATTTCTTCTCATAATTAAACTAGGCAGAAATTATATATATATACTAATTATGGGGGAGGAAAACAGTACCCACCCCTCATTAAATGCAATCTTTGGCAAGTTGGCGGAAACAGCCCCTGAGGTTCAAGTAGCGTTGCAAACCAAGTCCTTTAGCAATGCAAAGTTTCACAACTTTGCAAAAACAGCCCCTGAGGTTCAAGTGACGCTACAAAGTAAGTCCTTTCAAGCCAATCCCGCTGCATAGCGCGGGTTCTAACACTCGTTAAAAACGAAAAATAAATATGGTTGTGCACAAGTGTTTTGTGTATGAAATGAAAGTATAGTACTAATTTGGTTAAACTTTGGATTTAAAGTAGTTATGGAAAGAAAACATATGAATGAAAAGTATATGGCGTGTTACTGTGTTTAGTTGTTTGAAAATGACAAGTTTCCCGCAAAAGGTTTTTAAAAACCATAGAGAAAACTGAAAATGTGTTTAAAATGAGTATTTTTTGAAATTTCTCTACTGAAAATAAAAAATTTGTTTAATGCTATCATAACTATGATTTAGAGAACTTGAATGTACATTTCTTCAGTTTTTAAAAAGTTTCTTAGAGAAAGAAGAGTTACTTCGTTCTCAAAAAAACTAGAGAAAGAAAATTAAGAAAATTGTGCAAAACATTCCATTTTCGCAAGAAAAATTTCATAGAAAAATGAAAAAAATATAAAACCTGTTTACTCACACTTTTCCAACAATTTTCAAAAAAAGTGAAATTATCACTTTTCAAATTTTAACTAAAAAAATGAGACCCCGATTTACCCTTCTCCACTTTTTCCTCTCTAACAAAAAAAAGACAAGATCTAATATACCATTTAAGTATCTCATTCTAACCAAGGTAATCTTTTTAAAAAGAAAAAATATATCTTTATCTAAACGGGTTTTCAAAAATTTTAACTCTTTTTTCTAGTGAAGAAAAACCATTCACTTCTCAATGAATCGAGAAAAAGAAAAACATTAAATTTTTCTCTATAACTAAACGCTACCACTATTTGAAAAATTAAGAGTAAGAGTAGATTATTAATTTTACAATTTTCACTTTTAGAGATTTTAAAAGTGTGTTTCTCTTTTATATATATCTCTTAATTAAATTGAGTCACTTTGAGACAATTTGGCACTTTATTGGACTCGCAACATCCCCGTAAGAACTTACTCAGACCAAAAATTCAGTCAAAACACTCAAAAATTGGTTCAAAATGTTAGTAGCCTTTTCACACTTGGTCTTGTGCAGTAATATTTTGGATGAAGAAATAAGCATGCTTTCACGCATGTATTTAGTTAAGGTGGTTAAGAATGGTGATACTTTGTTGGATCCCATTCTAGATAGATCTTTACTACCTGTTAAGAGTGGTGAATAGCCTATGTAATCACAAGCTAAACACAAGAGAGACTCTTGATTTAAACAACTAATGTCTATGCGGAATATAGACACAATTATAAGGAAGAACAGAACTAATAAACTAACAGATCCTTCTATGGATTTCTACTAATGAATAATGGGAATTGTGTTTTGTATTTCAATAAGTTACAATACCCTATGCCGTAGGTTATATTTATAATCATGAAACCCTAATCGGCATTAACTAAAACGTGTGAAATTGATATGCATATCTCTTCCTAATTTAGCTCATGCATATCCTCAACTCTAACAAACTAAATCTTATCCTCGAATAACTATTAGACGATACCAAGACTAACTATACCACCAGTATGAACTAGGGGTGAGCGAGGTTCCAGAACCGCTAGGAACCGACCCGGAACCGCAAGAACCGAGAACCGAATTTCTCATAATTTAGGAACCGAGAACCGGACCGCATAACATGTTTCGGTTCCGGTTTGGTTCTCGGGTCCGGTTCGGGTATTTCGGTTCTACCCGATTAGAGCCGAATTTTTTTAAAAAGTACCCAAAATTTCAACATTTTCTTTTATGTTTGCACTCATTTAGAATCATCTAAAAGATTAACTGAAAATGGAACATGTCAAACCGGTTGAAAGCAAAATCCAAATGTACTCGTAATACCAAAATAAATCACTGTCTTTTAATTTTTAAATCAATTATTAACGTATGGACTTTTTCATATTAAAAGTGTAAGTGTAATGCATATTTGAGTAATGGTATGATACAATCTCAAGCTTGTCGATATCCATCTTTACTGATATCAATTCTTTACTGTTATTATTCAGTTGAACGAAAAAATCGATATCGATTCAATCTTATCTCTTAACTTCATATTCATCTAATGTGCTTTATGTAAATGTGGTTTACCATCATATTTAACACATTTTTATTTATAATATGTCCATACACAACTGACAAAACATAAACTACACACTTCATCAGTAACTTTACAGCTGTGTTCATGCATAAGATATGTTAAACTCAGAAGATATACGTCATGAATGTGGAATGGTATAAACCTAAAGCTTGTTGCATCAACTCAAAGATGAATAGAAAGCTTACTAGGGTGTTCAGTCGGGCGGTTCTTCGGTTCCGCAACCGATACCCACGGTTCTGGACCGAACCGAACCGAACCGGGAACCGAAATTTGAAATATTTAAGAACCGAGAACCGGACCGCGTGTTGATCTCAGTTGAGCAAACAATCTAATATAGAAACTGACTTAAACAAAGAACTTATTAAGTATTACGCGGAATTTAACACTTAATCTTAAAAAGAACAACAGTAAACATTCAACACCTCAATATTATTATTAATACGAATACTCTAACCAGTATTAGGGTTTTACAACCTTGAAGTGTATCGACCTTAGATATAAAACATACATATCTAATCTAACCTAGGACCTCCTTTTATAGGCTAAGGAGTCCTTTACATTATACAATACGTAACCTACAAGATAAATATCTTTTCCATATTTATCTAATACAAAATACTAAACCGACTATGAAAGACTAGCAGTGGTTATAATTGTCTATCAGCAGTTACACAATACTACTAGCCGCGGTTTGTCATCATCCGTGGTTACATTCTTCTGTCCGTGGTTATATCAACTCTGTCCGTGATTCCAGTACTTAGAATAATTCTTGATCCAAGGAACCAAAAACCCAACAATCCTCCCCTAAACTTGATACATTCCAACAGAATTCTCAAGTTTCCTTTAAGCTCAAAACATCTGGATTGGAGGATGTAGCCAAACACTTACCAGATTTAAGAATATTCTCATACTTCAGCAACAAATTGTAAGCTTGACCATCATAGGGTAATAACATCTTGATAATACCAGGCTTCAACATCTGAGCAATAACTGTTGGATACTTATTCAGTTGAGGATAATCACCTTCTACAAGCATATGAATAACTTCTCCAGAAACAGTTAAAACATGAACTCCACAAGTTTGATATAAAAACCATCTTGTAACCTGACCATTGTAGAGTCCTTTCCATTCAGGTTCATCATGAGTAGGATCAAATAAAATCTTCAAATGATGATAAACCAGTCTCTCATGATAATCATTTGGATGTATTTCACCAAACTTATTCTTGTAAAGTATCCAAAGATTCATCAAATCATCTCTATCAAAATACTGAAGCATCTGTGAAAATTTATTATACTCATAAACTTCATTGTTGAGTCTTTGAATTTTCCAAATTCCTTCACTTCCAACTTTAAGCTTAAACTCATAAGAAATAATTTGATTAACATCTTCAACTACTTTAAGTCTTTTAGAATCAGATGTCTCCTGAACCTCAGATTTTCTATTTCGTTTACTTTGAATCCAATCTTCATCCTTTTTAATCCACTCTTCTTCCTTTTTAGAATTCATTGGACAGAAATCATCATTATTAATCCTCATACATCTCTCATAAAGCTCATAAATTCTTTCAAAAGAACACCTATTAAGATTATCAGGAACATGTATGCCTGAATTCTTAATAATCTTCATCAATACATTCCTCATCTGTGCAATTGAAGGAGGTTTCTTTCTTATAACTTGTTTCCTATCTTTACTGACCTTCCTTGCCTATTCACCCAAAAGTCTAGCTTTTTCCTCATCATCCAACAAAGCCCATTCTTGTGCAGTATACTCATCATTTATTAATTCAGAAGCTTGAAGATAATTTTGTGATTCATACCATGTAGCTAACCATCTCTGACTAGCTTCCTCTTCATCTTGCTTCCTTTTCTCTAAAGCTGCTTGTTCATCAGCTATAATACTTTTTGCATACTCTGCATCATAAGCTTCTTGTTCTGCTTTACTTTTAAACTTCAGCTCTGGTACTGCAACCCCTTTACCTTTTCCAATATCAGATTGAACCACTTTCTTCTTCAAAGGTTCACCAATAAATAAACTTTTACCTTTAGGTTTGGTTGCAGTAGATTGAACAGATAAAACAGGTGCAATGATAGGTGTAGAAATAGATGAGGTTTTACTTAGATTTATCAATGTACTTGCAGCTTCTTTCTCAACTTCTTTATTTTTAGGTGGTGATACAGAGAGAGTTGTAACAACAGTGGAAGTGGTTATGATAGCAGTGGGTATGATAGTAGTGGGTACAATTGCCATGTCTGAAACTGCAACAGTGGTTACAAGAGTACTAACCATGGTTGCAGACATATCATCAGTGATTGTGTCCTGCACTACTTCATCTTCTACAACATTCTTCAAATTTTCAAGAACTGCCTCATTCCCATCTTTATCAGATACCAAAAAATCTTGATCTCCACTATCAACATCTTCTTCCATAGATCCATCAACAGCCTCCCCTGAATTCATGCCTTCTTCACTCCTCCCCTGTTTGGATACATCATCCATATTCAGAGCTGGAGAAAAGTTCACCTTCTTTTTCTTTCTTCTCATAGCTTTCAAAACAGCAATCCCAGGTCTGCGTACCTTCTCCAAAACCAACACCCTGTGCTTCAATCTCCTAACATCTTTACCCTGAAACACAGCCAGATCCTGAAGACTTGAGATTGTTTCCTCTATTGTGGCACATTTATCCGTCAATTCATTAAAACGTTCAAGAATATCCTCCCCACTTCGACCTGTGTGAACTAGTCCGAGAGGTGGTTCATTGGAAAAGGCATCATGTACCAGCTTAGGATCCGTCAATTCATGTTCATGTTCCAAACTATCCTCATCACTTCGAGCTGTGTGAACTGCTCCGAGAGGTGAATCCTTGGATATAGTAAACATAGCATCAGACCTAGCCTGATCATCTATGCACCCTTGAGTAGCCAGTTGGCTAGGGATTCCTCCACCTGTGTTAAGTTCCAAGGAACTCTCCACATTAGGAGTTACCAAAGGTTGGGTCTTATTTATGTTTCCACTATCCTGACCAACATCTAAGCATGAATCAGTAGTGGAAGCCCTTCCAATCATGTCACATCCACTCCATGTGACAGCCTCATGAACAACGCTACTAACACCAGCCTGAGGTAGCTTAGTGCCCTTCTGTCTCCTAGTCCATACAATAGGTGTAACAGTGGTTTGGGTTTGACTAACAGTGTTTTGAGGTATACTAGCAGTGGGTTCAGATGTACTAGCAGTGGGTTCAGTGACTATAGGTTGGGATTCAAGACCTTCATCAAACTCAGGATCAGTAGGCAAAATAAGCATATGAGGAAACAAAGGAACATCTCTAATTTGAACATTTATTTTCTGATTCCTCATATGTGCAAAAACCTTAGGAAGCATATGATGTACTTCATACTCTCTAGAATGCTCAACAGGTTCATCAATTTGGCTTTCCACAATAAGTTGAACAAACCTAGGATACAAATAGTATTTACCCTTCTTCCTAATGTTGTGTACTAACCCCTCATAAATCAATCAGCCCTCTTTTAAACCCATTGTCCATCAAATAAGTAGACAGGCACTCATACCATGCCCTAGGAGCTTGATGCAACCCATACATAGCCTTCCTCACCCTGTAAACCTTGTCAGGATGATCAGGATCTTCAAAACCAGGAGGTTGACAAACATAAACCTCCTCATCAATTGTGCTATACAAAAATGCACTTTTAACATCCATCTTATACACAACAAAATTCTTGAATGAAGCATAAGCCAAAAATAATCTGATAGCCTCTATTCTTGCAACTGGAGCAAACACTTCATCATAATCCAAACCTTCAGTTTGTGTGTATCCTTGAGCAACCAACCTTGATTTGTTTCTTACAACAATTCCTCTTTCATCCCTCTTGTTTCTGAACACCCATTTAGTCCCAATTGCCCTCTTACCATTAGGAAGATCAACCAATGTCCAAACCTCTTGAAGCTTAAACTGAAGAAGCTCCTCTTGCATTGATTCTACCCAGCCTTCTTCTGATAAAGCTTTTTCAACTCTCTTGGGCTCCTTTTGAGACAGAAAACAAGCAAACAGGCAGTTTTGCAGATCTTTATGACTGTTTCTTTTGTGAAGTGATCTTGCAAAGAACCCATGTTCAGGAAAGGGTTCAGTGTTCTTAACCTTGCTTCTTGTTTGAACTGGAGTATTCAAGTTTCCAAGTATTTGTTCCTTGGGATGAGTCTTGTGAATCCTTGTAGTGGTGATTGGACTCTCATGAATGACAGTTTCCAAATTAGACAAATCAGCATTAAAGATATCATCCATGTCTTCATCATCAGTAGGAGTATCAATTTCAATCAAAGCAGGCATATTAGGATCATGTGGATACTCCTCATCACCAAATAATGGCTTTGCATTTGGTCCAAAGAAAGTACTATCATCAGTACTTGCAGCCGGGATTTCACTTGACCTATCAGTGGTAGAAGATGGCTTAGCAGTGCTTTCAGTTGGCTTAGCAGTGCTTGCAGAATGCTTTTTCTTCTTTTCAATTTCTTCTACCGACACTGAGTTATCTTTCAACAACTCATCCTTATCTTGATGATGATTAACATTGCCTTCATTATTTAGTACATCATCATCAGTGGGACCTTGCTTGTGAATGATGGAAGGAACAAAACCAGCTTTCCACTTTTCAACCAAATAGAACTCCTTTGGAGAATCAGCTTCCTTGGAAGATGTCTCTGCCTCAGAATCCTTTTGTGTACCTGCATTAACATTAGTGGAAGTTCCTGCAATGATAGGCTCATAATTCATTGATTTGGTTAGCATATCAATGTTAAACAGCCAATCTGGTCCTTTGGTCTCAACACTAGGAGTATTTTCACTGAATTGAACATATAGATTCTCTTCAACAATTCTAGTCCTCCTATTGTATACTCTAAAGGCTTTACTATTTGAAGAGTAGCCTAAAAAGTATCCATCATCAGCTTTTTCTTGAAACTTGCCTAGGTAGTCTATGGTATTCAAAAAACAGGACACCCAAAAGGTTTTAGGAATGCAATCATTGGCTTCCTATCATGTAACAGCTCATAGGGGGTCTTGTTATAAGGCTTCACTACCTTACTTCTGTTCTGCACATAACATGCAGTTCCTACAGCTTCAGCCCAAAAGGTAGTTGGTAACTTAGACTCTGACAACATTGTCCTAGCAGCCTCAATTAGTGTTCTATTTTTCCTTTCAGCTACACCATTTTGTTGTGGTGTTCTAGCAACACTAAACTGTCTCTTTATACCCTTAGCTACACAGAACTGATTCATCACATCATTCTTAAACTCAGTTCCATTATCACATCTGATTACCTTGACCTTATGGTTTACTAGATTTTCTATCTTAGTAATGAAACTCTTGAGGATCTCACTAGTCTCACTCTTAGCAGCCAAAAAGTATACCCAAGAAAATCTACTATAATCATCAGTAATAGCTAGGCAGTACTGTTTATGGTTCAAACTTCTAACAAAGGTAGGTCCAAATAGGTCCATATGAAGCATAAACAATGGTTGTGTGATGGTGTTTACAGTTTTGGTCTTACAAGAAGCTCTATGTTGTTTACCTTTTTGACAGGCCACACACAGTTCCTTACACTCAAAAACCTTTGAAGGTAACCCTCTCACTAAGTTTCTTTTTACTAGTTTATTGATTGTTTTGTAATTGAGGTGACCTAGCCTTCTATGCCACAATTTTGACTCATCTACAGATGCTTTAGCAAACAAATATAAGGACCTATTAGGAAGAACATCTTTAAGATCAAAACAATATATATTTTCCTTCCTAGGTACCCTAAGTTGTATAAACTTCTCATCAGGCATCTTAAACTTAGTAGACAACACCACACTCTCAGTTTCCCCAAAAAGTACCAAGTTTTTCTTATCACACATTTGAGAAATACTAAATAGATTATATTTAAGTCCCTGTACCAAATAGACTTTTTCAAAGTCTAAATTCCCTGTTCTGATTGTGCCTCTGCCAAGTATCTTTCCTCCCTTTGGATCATTGCCAAATGCCACATATCCTCCATCAAAAGCTTCAAAATCTTCCAGGTTGCTCCCATCCCAAGTCATGTGCCCAGAGCAACCACTATCAAAAACTCCTTTATCTTTTAGCTCATTTTGTAGATTGCCCTGCACATGAATTTACACAAATTAGTTCCTTTTGTGGACCCAAGCCAATACTGACTTGGGTCTGCCCTGTGCATCAAAATATTCAAATTTCTTTAGGTCCATTGATGCACAGTTGACATGTGGTAAAACCTTGGTCTTAGGCTTCCATTGCCAACTAGCTGAGGCCTTAACAGCATAAAAATGATTTCCAACCACTGTGTCAGTTATCACCTTAGGAATTTTTAAAACTTCTTTTGTATCAGTGGTGATATTTTGCTTAACAGTGGTTTGATGCTGCTTAGCCGTGTTTTCATTTTGCTTAGTAGTGGTTGGAACCCATTTAGGTGCAGTAGTAACTATTGATTTTGTATTCCCATTCCTCATCAATACTGCCCTAGGAATCATGTTTTTGTTAGGATGAGGGTTTGTTTTCTTTGAAAAGTTTTGATGATTTACCCTCCTCCAATGATTCCAAACTTGTGGTCTGTTTTTATAACAATTTCTCTGTAAGTGCTCAAAACTACCACATATATAACAAGCCTTTTTGACACATTGAAACTCATCTCCTAATCTGTTTGAAATTAGTCCATTGAAGTTTCTCTGATTTCCCCTAGGTATATATTGTTTCATCTATTCCCTAGGTACTTCCTTGTACTCAACTACTCTCTTAGCAATTTGAGCTCCAAATCTAGGTACAAGGTTAACTTGTTTAGAATCAACTTTCTTAACATGCTCTATCTTTTCAGGTTGAGTTGATTCAGATCTATTTTCCTCAAATTCTGATTCCCAATCTTCAATTATGGGAGCATCAGATGACTTATCAGAACCTATCTTAGGTGATTCAATCTTGTTAGTCTCACCTACAGGTTTATTGAAGCTAAATTCACTGCTAAATGAGAGCTCTTTTGCAGGTGGAGCATGTTTCATAAGAGATGGTGGTGGCATATCATTGTATCCCATCCCAGAACCCTTTTTCATTAAATGACTCTCTATTGATTTATGAACCAGATCAGAAGCAAATTGTGTTTTAGCTACCCTAACAACATGTTTTTCTTTTTCTTCTAGGGCCTTTTGTTTTTCACTCTCTGCCTCTGCTAGTTTATCTTTAAGCATCTTAATCTCTCTATCCTTAAGATTAATTTCACCACCTAGTATATTAATTTTATCAACATACTCAAACTCACATTTAATACAGAACTTTAGCTTCTCTTCAACACTTTCTAGACCAACTCTATAACCTAGATTGTCCATAGTCAGTCTTTCTACTTCTTTCCTCATACTCTCAGTGATAGCTTTTTGAGATTCTAAGTTATCATGACATGATTTAAAAGAACAAGTAGAATCATTGGATACCTCAGAATCTGAACCAGAAGATGAAGCATAGGCCATAAGAGCAAAGTTATGCTCTTTTGAAGCTTCACTAGCAAGAAAAGCTGCATTGGGACCTTCTTCAATCTGATCACTCCAATCATAATCACCAATCCCATCTTGTGCAACCAAAGCTGAGGAAGCAGCAGGCTCTTCTGTAGTCTTCTTAATGCCTTCAATTCTCTTAGGAGCTCGACATTCCCTTGCAAAGTGACCTTTCTTCTTGCAGTTAAAGCACTCCATCTTGATTTTGTCAAACCCAGCTCTCCTTTGACCATCATACCTAACCTGTCTTCCAGTCCTCCTCAGAAACTTCCTTGCTTGGAGAGTCAACATTGCCATTTGCCATTGAAGATTAATCTCATCAAGATCATCAAGATCAATTTGATCTAGATCTTGATTCAAAATATCAACACTGGTAGTTAAATCTGACAGAAAAGCACAAATTGCACCATCACTGACAGTATCACTAACAGTGGTATTGTTTGCAATAGTCGTGGTTATACCATAGGCAGCAGTGGATACATCATGTGGACTTTTGTGATTAGTTGAAACAAAAGCAAGGTTTTGATTAGCAGAAGATGCACCAGCAATGTTATTCTCAGACTCATAAACTTTCAAGTTGTTGTTGAGATTGTCCAGAGTCATTTTATCAAAGTCCACCTTATTTCTCCACACAATCGTATGAACAACCCATTCAGGAGATAAACTTCTAATGAACTTCAAATTTATATCTTCTTGAATAGGATTATAGTCCACTGACTTCAATTGGCTAATCAGTTTTTGAAGCCTGTTGTAAGTGCCATCAAGTTTTTCTCCACTAAGAGCAATGAAGTTTTCAAGCTGATGCTTGAGCATATTTTTCCTTGATTTCTTTGTAGCTTCATTACCAGCAAACCTTGTCTCAAGAGCATCCAGTAACTCTTTAGCAGACTCATATATTTCAAAGTCCAAAGCATACTCATTAGGTATTCCCATAGAGAGAATACTATGAGCTTTAATCTCCAATTTCCTTTTAGCCTTATCAACTTCACTTACAATTTCTATGGCTTTACCATCAGCACCCTTTAAAGGAAGAGTATCACCTTTTTCAACGACATCCCAGATGGCATAGTCAATCATATGAATGTATTGCCTCATTCACATTCTCCAGATTTGATACTCACCATGTTTGAGCATGGGAACCTTTGATGCAGTCACCATGTGAGTTTTGTCAGACATCTTAGCTTTCTTGAATAGAACTTCTTCTTGGTTACAGTTTCTAGATCACAAGCTCTGATACCACTTGTTGATCCCAGTTGAGCAAACGATCTAATATAGAAACTGACTTAAACAAAGAACTTATTAAGTATTACGCGGAATTTAACACTTAATCTTAAGAATAAGAACAGTAAACATTCAACACCTCAATATTATTATTAATACGAATACTCTAACCAGTATTAGGGTTTTACAACCTTGAAGTGTATCGACCTTAGATATAAAACATACATATCTAATCTAACCTAGGACCTCCTATTATAGGCTAAGGAGTCCTTTATGTTATACAATACGTAACCTACAAGATAAATATCTTTTCCATATTTATCTAATACAAAATACTAAACCGACTATGAAAGACTAGCAGTGGTTATAAATGTCTATCAGCAGTTACACAATACTACTAGCCCATCCGTGGTTACATTCTTCTGTCCGTGGTTATATCAACTCTGTCCGTGGTTCCAGTACTTAGAATAATTCTTGATCCAAGGAACCAAAAACCCAACACCGCGGTTCCAAAATGCGGTTCGGGTTGGGTCGGTTCCGGTTCGGTTCTCGGTTTATTTGCTCACCCCTAGTATGAACGACCAGTAGTAACTATACTTACTAACGTTACCAGCTGAAACTATATACCTGCCAGTAGGAACTATTATTCTACAAGTAGGAACTACATACCTACTAGAATGACAATTTTAACTAAGTATTACAAATATTCCTAACAATCCTCCCCTAAACTGGAATTTGAATACATTAATTTCCAGTTTCTAGATAGATCTTCAGTCTTGAACAATGAAGATTGAAACTTGAACATGAATAGTTTAAAATACTAAACCACCCGATCATCTAACTTGAGTCTTATTTGAGTCTTATTTGCAGAAAATTATGCATTATATACTTGTTTTCTAACCTTTGTTTTGTAGATTTTCAAAATACACATGAAGACTTTGACACACTAAGCTAGGGGGAGCTTTGTGTCAAACAATACATTGCAAAATCATTTGCAATATAATCCACATTTGGATTACATTTCATGACGTCCCTTTGCAAAGTTGCAATCATCAAGGGGGAGCATTATTATCACTAAGACGAAACCATTTGCAAACATAATTGCAATGCATTAGCTTAGTAGCTTTTGTTTACTTGACGCCCTCACAAAGGGATGAACTCGTCAAGGGAGAGTTAAGACGAGAACTCTTCCCGTAACTTGTTCTCTATATTTCTTTTTTTTATACGTTTTTTCTCAAAAACAATGTGTTAGTTTCTTTTCGACACTCTTTTTGTTTCTGTTAGGAATTGGAAATTCCATAAGGAAGTGTCGGTCACCCCAATTATAGTCTAGCATATGTTAGCTCGTAGACATATCGTTATTTACGTTATTAAGTAGTCAATTAGTTAGTTGTTAGCTTAGTTATTAGTTTAGTGTAACACCGTGGAGGAAGGACGGGTCTTTACCCACTGTATGCCTGATCCACAGCCCGACAGGAGGGCGAGTAGTCTGTAACTATAAATACCCCTTCCATCCTTGGAAGGGGTGGTGCTTCTTTGATAATCTAACCTTTTCTCTTTTTGTTTATCTCTCTAGAATCACCCTCTCTACTCTCTTCATCTCTCTAACATGGCATACTTGTTTAATCATCTCCCTAGACCACCTGAATCATCAAACAACATAAAATATACGATCCTAAAAATGGTACCAGAGCCTAGGTTTTGTTGTTTTGATGATTCATATGGTTTCTAATGTGGTTCGTATATGCGGTTTGATGTGTTCTTGTATGCGGTTTAGGCGGTTTTTTGTTGCAGTTTGATGTGGTTATGCTATTGATGAATCTGGTGTTAAGTTGTGTTAACTGTTTAAGATGTTTGATGGTTTTGAGTTTGATGTGGTCAATCAGTTCTTTAACAATTTTTATAACAGTTTTAACAAATTAAGTTTTTATAACTGTTTTTATAAAAGTTTCTGAAAACTGTTGGTATGGTCTTATAATCTTTATGAGTAAATGGTTTCTGTTAACAGATGTGTGGTCATAATAATTTCTATCATCATTGGTAAAAAATCTAGGTTCAAACATGAATAGTCTTCACTACGGTTTGCCACATTTAGCTGACTGCGTTTTTGACTCATGTACTGCGACTTGGTTCTGCAGATCCCTATTGCGTTTTGTCACCAAAACTAAAGCGTTTTGACGCAAAAGTTTGATTTGATAATAATGCGGTTTGTCACCAAAGCGTTTTGACGATGTTGGTTAATGCGACTTGTGTAAAATCTGATATGCAGTTCGTCAAAAACATGAATGAAGCGATTTGTCAGGGATTAAAGCAGAAGCGATTTGTGTTTGATAACGGGTCAAATGCGATTTGTCAGTGTTGAAAATGGATGCGATTTGTTAAAAGGTTGACTGCGGTTTGATACAGGATGCGTTTTGACAAAAAGAAGAAGCGATTTGTTGACCCATAATAACAAATACCACATGACTCAAATGCGACTTCAGGTTTCAAAACCATCCTCAGTCCATGTTTAAGATTCAACATGTGATGTTAACGAAAATATAAACAAACCCACGACATCAGGACATCATCACAAATCCTACACATCCCAAATCTATCTCATCCAATCATCATCTTACAAACAACTTCATCAAAATCCTACTCTCATCCATACCAAGTCTCGACACAAGACTCGACCCAATCATGATTCGGAATCAAGCTGAAATGAAAAACAAAAATGATCTCAGATTTAGTTCGTATTCATAAAACAACAAGACCTTGGGGGTCCTAATACTCGAACATCATATCCTCACAGATCTTGACTCAATAAAATGAAATGAAAACAAAAATACAATAAAGATCTAAGATCTATTCGTGTTTTTACAAGTTATATCAAAACCTTGAAGGTCTCACACACGAATATACATCATCACTGATCTCAGTCTTGACACATAAAAATTAACATCAAATTGATCTCAGACTCGTGTTAATGACTAAAATCCAACATCCTTTAGGACCAACATGATCTCATCATTGATCTAAGACATGAAAGTCTCATCTTACACTATCCGAAACAGAAAATGAAAAGAATATAACAATTATGTTACTTCTTATTCATTGGTTCGTTCAAAAAGAAACAATTTAATCGGAAACATAACAAATCATAGAACCTACCCGAGATCAATTATTAGACCTTGAAGCCATTGAATTTATTTCTTGATCCGGTTTGAGCAAAAAACGTATACATAGGTTACGTATTATAGGTGTCAATGATGACTTATGTTGAAGTTGATTGAGATTGATTAGTTTATTGGTTTATTAGAAATGGAGAATCTGAGATTGAGAGAATAATTAGGTGTGATAATAGTTTAAGATGGAGGCGTCTGTGTGGTGTTTAGGGTTTGATTTGTGAGATTTTTTAGGTTTAAATGTGTGGTAAGTTGTGTTTTATAACCGAGTAATTAGGGAATTATATGTGGATCGGATCATGTGATTTGTGGCTATGGGCTTTGGATCGGAATCTGTTTTTTCTTATTGCTACTTTGGGCCAAGCATGAGTTGTTTTGAACGGGCTTAAGCATTTGGACCTTGGACTGATAATTAAATGGGCGTTTAACTGTTAAGCTTAACTGGATTAACAAAAGTGAAATATCAGAATTTGTATATTCTATACAAATTTTTGATACCTATTGATTTTAAGTGCTATATTGTGTGATATTCTGATCTTCCGCGAATTTTCACGAGGTTAATATTCCACGGCTAAATTTTAATTGAATTTCAATTGTAACCTCGAAAAATGATCCTTTATTATTTATTTGGGCGTGAGTGATATTACGGTAAGATGGAATGGATCGGGGGTTATTGTTTGTATCAGTTGGGATGCGTGTGATCCCATTGAACAATGAACTAAATGATTTGGGCTGCGAGTTGTTGATGCGGTTTGATAATGAGTATTGCGATTTGATGATGAGATTTGTTGTGTTATGCGGTTTGATACTTTGGTTTATACATTTTCACGGAGGATATTATGTCGCAGCTTGAATTGTTTATTGAACAAAGTTGACTACGGAGTTGTTTGTACGATATTTCTTATTTGGATTTGAAGTGAGGTTTTCCGGGCGCGTGCACTTATTTCGTCTTCTTTCGTTCTACCTTTTCGCGAAGATGACTTGTTTGGGCATTTATTGAGTGTGATAAAGACTTGGCTATTTAGTTACGGTTGTGATTCTTTCTCGCTTAACCCACAACGTAGCTATCACTTCGGTGTCTCACGCAGTTGAGGATATGTCAAGAGGTTTTGTACATTGGGTACACCGTTTCTTTTTCACGAGGATTAGTACAAGTTTAAGTAACAAATATGGGGAATTCTACTTCATGATCAAGTTTGGCATATTAGGTTTACTTCTCCAAATAGTCACAACAATAGCCGACAGAATACGTGAATGATATGTTTGCCAAGGTATTCAAAGGATGAGATGTGATCAACAATTCTCAGGGAATATTCGACGCCACAAAATATCTATGATACTTCACAGTCTAAGCAAAATCTTTCAAGAATCTTCAGCATCTGTCATGATATTTCAAGATGTTTGCTTATGACAAGAACTTCTCGTGCTAATGATCGTACACGTTATAATGCTTCCGAAAGTTCGAAACCATCATGGGGGAGAAACGTGTACTTTGGTTTACGGACAACCTCCAGGGGGAAGTAGTTTATACTACTTGACTTAGTATGGTCTGTGAAGTTGTCTACATATGGGTAAATAATTAGAATGAATCATTGATGAACCGCTTCATGTTCCCTTAAAACAGATATTCACCAAAACCAAAGTTGTCATAATACATTCAAGCTGACATTGTTTACGGTTTAGTCTTGATTTTGTTAAATCCCACGAAAGAAACTATTTCTCTGTTTTAATCATAGATTTGTTAAATCCCGTGAAAATGGAAACATACTGGTAATTGTAAAGTGCATTTCTGGATCTATCTTACGGTTTATTCTTGGTTTTGTAAAATCCCGCGAAAGAAACTATTTCTCGGTTTAAACCATAGAATTGTAAAATCCCGTAATGATGGAACCATCCTGGGGAAAGGAAAGTGTATTTCGGGATCTTATCTGATGCTGGTGCTACGGTTTCTACTTCGAAGAAGGGATAAAGGGTGTACTTCATGAATTGGGTGATTGTTTGGATATTCGTTATGACAGTTTGGGTATTTTAAAGTTTTATGGGGTTATGCTCTTTTAACCAAGGTCGGGATGAAACCATTATCATAGTTCATTTAAAAGGTCAAAGAAGGCTAGATTTGAGCTTTTAACCAGAAGATGTGACAACGGCGTTAATTCATTATTATTTATTTGAGGTTGAAGTGAAATTTCACGGGCGAGTGTACTTAGTATCTGAAGGTATCAGGGATGGTTGGATGAAGATTCTTCGAGATCCTTGTTCGAGCTTTTAATATTTTCAAAAACGAAGACTTGGAAATCTAGTTATTTTTTGGTGACTTTTCCTTTTCTTTTACCACTTGGGGGAATTGGGCTCTTACTACCACAAAATAACTATCACTTTAAGGAGTTACGTTGTAGTGCTCAGTGTCACATTGAATTGTGGATTTTCAAGAGGTGATGTACGTCTTATACTTGATGGTTGGTTGGTTGAAGAGTATTGAGTACTTAGAGATTCAAAAGGGCATGAATTCTCGGCACCGCTCTTTGTTACATATGTGCAAGTTTAAGTCACGAGTCCGGGTTAGTTTACTTCAGGGTCAAATTCATCATATTAGGTTTTCTCCATCAGCTGTCATGACAAAAAGCCTACTAAATGATAATAGGATTGATTACAAGTTTGCCAAGAGTAGTTGAAAAGAGAGAGATTATGACGTTTGAACACAACAGTTCAAGCCTCGTTCTCTAAAGAAAAGAAATGTGTACGCTTCAGTGCGCATTATCTTTGAATGAAGAGAAATCTTCGTGTTTATGACGTTTGAACACAACAGTTCAAGCCTCATACTCTAAATAAAAGAAATGTGTACGTCTCAATGCGCATTATCTTCTGAAGAAGAGAAATCTTCTTATGACATTTGAACACAACAGTTTAAGCCTCGTACTCTAAAGAAAAGAAAAGTGTATGTTTCAGTGCGCTTTATCTTCCAAAGAAGAGAAATCTTCTTATTATGACCACTCTCATCAACATGCTTCATGCTTTTTCCATGCGCTTTTAAACATCAAGTGAACCGAACTACTGTTGATTGTTTTCTTATTCCACTTGCACAATTATAATGACGATGGCGACATCATATGCTACCTTTGATGGGGAGAAGTGTGAATAGACTACATTTGGATGATCTCACTTGTTTAATCAAGAATGGCATCTTCGTATGCAATTCTTGAGGGGGAGAAGAACTATGATAATTCTACATGTTGAGTTATATTTGAGAATATATGGTCATACGGCTCCTAACTCATGTAAGAACCGAGCTTCTTCTTATCGGGTCATCTTCACATGGAGTTTCTTCTATGAGCCGTTGGTTGACATCTTCTCACGGGCTGATATGATTAATGACAAACTGCTTCCAGTTGCAGGGCTGATTTCCTTGATGAACATCTTTCTGTTCTTGTTTGATTGGGAGGGATTTGAGTTAAGGGGATTTGCTACATATAAGTTAACGGGAATGCATTTTGTGAGAAGAAGATGTTAACTTTCTATTCCCCATTCGGACAATCTTGAAGAAGGTCGAGTCTACAGTCTGTTCTACATTTTCTGCTGCATGTTAGAAGACTAAAAGAGGAATTGCATTTAACGATCTAAAGACTTCTTCTTATTTCGGGCGTTTATTTGAAAGATTGTCAGATTAGGGGAGAGCACTAATTGGGGGAGAGTAAATGTCAGATTTAATCCCTAATTAGATTTTCTCACATTGTTCTTCAGCAAGTTGATTCCCACAAGATTTCAAGTGTTCTTCTCAAAAGATTTCAAGTATCTGGGCTTATAATGTGTTGCTGATTCTGAAGTATCAAAACCAGCAAGGGGGAAGGAGACACGCATCTAAACGCGAGTAAACTTGATGAACCTAATACTTCTAAGTGATTGAAGAAATCCCGGGAAGACAAATGTCATTACCGCAGAGAAACTCAAGGTTTGACTCATGGCGTTTAGTGTTCTTATTCCAACTATGTGGGGGAAGAAATGGAAGAGTTAGTTTCTGAAGATAAAAGAGGTACACAAGTGTGTGATGATTTCGATGTTATCGCAATCATCAGGGGAGAAAGATTGTGTACATTGGGGATGCTCAGCTGTTTCACTTGAGAGCTTAATCAGTGATTCAGAGATATAATCACTTATTCCGGAGTTGACATCCGCAGAGATAATCAGTGATTCGGCCTGCTACTTCAATGTTACCGGTTATTCTCTCTTTGGACATTCGGGTACTTCGAGTTCTTGAGCTTCATACACGTTCTTCAGGGGAGAGAAAAGTATACTTCGGGGTTATTCTTTGCATATCAGACTTAATCTGCTACTTCGATGTTATAAGTTTCTCTGTCTTTGGGTATATGTGTATTCGGGATCTTGAGCTTTTTCTAAGAGGCTGACTGCATCAATTCAACTACTTGGGGGAATTGGTCTCTTGACTACTTATGGTTTTCTTCGCTTCAGACTTCAGTGGAAAGAAATATGAGAATATTTTATTCAAGTGTGGGATGATACGTTGCTGTTCTTCTACTTGATGATATAACCACAAACGAAGAATCACAAAGATCATTCTTAAAAGGAGCAGCAAGATCGATGATAATGGTGTGCTTCTTTGTGCACCTGGCTAAGGGAAGCTTGAAAGAAAGCTTTGAATCTGCTCAGCTAAAGGATTTTCGGTTTGGGGGGAAGCTGCCAAAGTCTCGCTTTCTTAAAGGCTCAATTTCTTCTCTTCAAGAGCCTCGGAAGCTTTGGGGGTGAAAGTTTAAGAGATGATGAGTTCTATCTTCTACAACAGGGCTGCTCGATATCCTTATCTTGGTACTCGTATCATCATCTTCTTAAACTATATCATCTATACTCTATTTGTAAATATTTATCAAAAACAAAATAGAAAAATATAAAACCAACAAAATCCCATAAAAATCAGAAAATTTGAAAAAAGACCAAAAATATTGTTTTTATCAAGGTATGTCTTCTGGTATCGATAACATCTACGGTCTTAGAAATGTCATACAACAATGGCACGGGACCATAGATGAAGTTCGAGCAGAAGGTGTAAATATTCTTTTCAAAACATGTCTCAAAATATGGCTTGCAGTTACTTTTGACTGTGACCCGCGCTTAAACCATGGTTTGCTATTATTTTAGATAGCAACCTGTTTTTCAAAAAAAAAAGGAAAGTGTTGCGCTAAAACATTTTTCATAAATATCGTGCACTTATCCAAAAACAAAATGAGGAAAGTATGTCGAAGGACTGCTGTTCCTACACAAATGTTTTTCCGTCTAAAATTCTTCAGAAAAATATTTGTTGTATTAAAAAATGGTGGAAATTGAGTTGCTTGAAAATCAATCAAAATCAGAATTTTCATAAATTTTCGAAACCCAATCAATGACTTCAGCACGGTTATAACTTTTTATGAAATAAGTCATTGATTGAGGGGGAGAATGTTTTCAAATATATATCATCTAACGGGTTTATATAATCATCCTAGGTGCTTAAAAGAAAAATATGTTTACCTACATTGAAGGACTAGGAGTATAGGATATGATTGTTAGGATTAGATGATTATAGTTTGATGAACACATTATTCCCATACTTGTGTATGATCTGATTGATATGTAGGATTGACTTTTATTAGTCAATTGCTGTTTGGGTGATGTCGACCACCATATATCTGTTTGTGTCCACTAACATATGCAGATATTATGGTTCATAAGATTGTTCCCGATCCGGATCCCACTAATGATGATGATTGGATGCCGAAAGGAAAGGGCAACTATATCTTGGATCGACAAAAGAAGAAACGGAGCTTAATTAGATCTCTCTATGGATAGTTGGCACGATAGATGCAACTTCAGAGGTCTCACTGCATTTGTAGATGGTTTTCTTCAAGCCTTACAACAACAACAGAAGCAGCTCAACCACCTAACGTATCTTGTGTAGGAAAAAGTAGTGGACGATACCATTTTTTCTTAAAACAATTTTGAAAATGTTGTTTTGAAAATGGAAAAATATTGGTTTGAAAATAAATTGGACTTAAATTTTGGAAATCACCGGACTTCATTTTGATTAAAACTTAAGTCACTCAATCATCGACTACGGTAATCGATTGAGGGGGAGAGTGATTTAAAATAAAATATTTTCAAACGATATTTCTTCATAAAAGTTCCGGATTGTACGTAACAAAGTGGTGATCTAAAGATTTAATGTTATGTCATGGTATGATTCTCTTTAAAACTCAAAGATCTTTCAAAATGAATCTTTTTTCTGTTCTTGTGTGATTGTGAAATTATTTTATTTTACTTAAAGATCTCTTAAAATTATCATACCTGACAATAACAATCTTTAATGTCTTAAATTGGTCCATTTCAGTCATTTTTCAAAATTAAATCATGCCACGTCTTTCCCCAGACTTTTCTAAATGATTTAAATCAATTGGGATCACAAATCTCAATTGGTTTGAAATTTTTGATCGGGGGAGAGATTGTGATTTAAATCTTAAATCGGTTTTAAAGGGTGATTGTTTCAAAAGCACTCCTTCCTTCATGTGCCAAACGATTTCAAATACATAATGCACATGATTGTGGAGGAGCATTTAACCATAAACCAGAAGAGCTTTTAAATCAGGCACATTTTCTCCCATGTTTTCTAAACCTTATTAAATCACTTGGGATCCAAAATCTCAAATGGTTTGATATTTTTGATAGGGGGAGAATTTGTGATTTAATTATGAAATCTGATAAATAATGATCGATTTGATTCAAAAGTGCATGCTTCTCTCCCATATGTGCTAAACGCTTTCGAATCTCGAAGCACATATTGAGGGGGAGCATTTCAAAAGAAAATAAACTTTCAAGGTACAAAGATTTCTATGTTTTAACATAAGTACCTTGATTGATTTTCTAATGGTTTTCTATATGGCAGTGTGATCGTGAAAGTACTTCAAAGATCTCTTTCCTCTATGTGCTAAATAATTTTAAACAACCAACGCACATTTTGAGGGGGAGAATTTACCATAAAAATCAAAAGGCTTTTTCTAAGGAAATTGTGATCAAGAAATTGTTTCAAAGAACTCTTGCTTCCATGTGCTAAACAATTTCAAAATCATATGCACATGTTGAGGGGGAGCATTTCTAAATGATAAAAAACAATTAAGGTACCAAATGCTTTGATATTATATCACAAGTACCTTGATTGATTTTCCAAATGATTTTTCAATTGGTTTCGAGAAGGAAAGAACAATACCAAAAGTCCGACCAATTTACTTTATGCATGGGGTTATAAGGATGGTTGGGTTAGGTATTCGTTCCCACGATCCCGCCAGAGCCGGAGGGATTTACCCAGGGACAATCCACTAGATAGTGTAGAGTCCTTAGGTATGATGAAAAAAAGGAGAAAAATGAGAATATGGGAAGAGTGCCGACTGAGACAGAGCTAGTACTGGAATAAACCCAACAAGGTTCTAGTTTTGAAGTCTCAGTAAGCACTGAAGGGGTTAAAGAATGAAAAAGAACTAAATGAGAAAAGGGTGAAAAGAAATAGCCCTCCAATACATATGCTACTGGTGGTTACCAAGGTTCAATACATATGCTACTGGTGGTTACCAAGGTAACGCCGGTATTGAAGACAAGACGTCATGGACCAGTGACACACTGCACTAAACTTCCCAAGCTACTCAAGTTCCTCTTAAAAGGACTTGTTTCATTCTCACGGGGAACCTACATAATCTATCGACTCTCTCTTAGAGATTATTGATATTGAAGAAGGAGACCCTCTCCCTAGTCTCCGGTATAGGAACCAAATGTGCACAATTGAGTCTAGAGCCAAGAGATCATCCACAATATCTCATTAGGACCACAAAATTAATGAAGACTTGTTGTTTCACACAATGTGCAAAGTAAGAATATATTAAGAGTCCTGCGCATTATCCTTGTGGTATTGCCAGAACATCCGAGTGATATGTAAAGTATTCACGATGAAGATGGAAATCCTTCTAGAGCCAACATCAAACAAGCTCTTGGTGGGTGACATGTGAGATCTTTTCTAAAGATCAAGCTTGTGACAACTGGATAGAAACAATGGGGCGATTCATTCTTGAATCAACCTTGGTCCAGGAAATGAATTGACGAATACTTTTGGAAAAACCGTTAGATGTGCAAATCTCTTCTTTTCTCTAGCACATCGAATGTGTATTCATATTTCAAACACAAAAAGTATCTATGATTGAAAAAAATACTTTTGGAAAAACCGTTCAATGTGAAAATCTCTTCTTTTCTCTAGCACATCGAATGTGTATTCTTTTTCAAATACAAAAAGTATTTTTGATTGAAAATTGATCTTTCTCATAAAACCTTCGTCGTATTGCAAAACTCTTTCTTCAAGCAATACACGATTGTTTTTCAAATCAATTTTTCATCAATCAGTGAATCTCAATTCGCTGGTTCACTCACTCCGTGTTGTCTTCTTTGGGACGCTCCGGTTTGAGAACGGCTTGATTAAGCTGCGAATCCCTGTCAAGGAGATTCTTCGGAACTCTACCTGATCACAGGAAATATTTATACAGATCAGTAGGGAACCGTGGTTCTTGCAACTATATTCATCGAAAGTGAACAAAGACACTTTCGTGTGTATTATTGCTAACTGTTTATTTGTAGGAACTGTTGATGGTTGCAGCTGATCAGAGTTGAGAAGTCAATTCACAGCCGCATGCTCACAACATCCACACTTAATTGAAGAACATCATGACAAGTGCATATCTACATAACCTGGCTCTGATAGCTGCAAATATCATGAACCAGTAAAGCTTCCGCTACTCTGATTAAAAGATGTCATGATCCAAAAAGTGTGAGCATGTCGGTCCAAAAGTCACAACATCACATGATGGCAACACAATAAAGGGTGATCCAGAAATTTACTGTGACTGATGATCTCAAAGAAAGCTTGAAGATCATCAAGACGTGGATCAGTCAAAGGCCTCCACTTGAAGTACAAAGCAGTCGGACTTTGAAGAATCACTGCTAAAGCACAAAGATTGCGGAAATTGAAGAATTGAAGTCTACGAGCTCAGAACTGAAGTCAAAATAGAATGCTAGGATTCAAAATATAAATCATGGGGTGACCTCCCTTAGGGGGAGATTGTTAGGAATTGGAAATTCCATAAGGAAGTGTCGGTCACCCCAATTATAGTCTAGCATATGTTAGCTCGTAGACATATCGTTATTTACGTTATTAAGTAGTCAATTAGTTAGTTGTTAGCTTAGTTATTAGTTTAGTGTAACAACGTGGAGGAAGGACGGGTCTTTACCCACTGTATTCCTGATCCACAACCCGACAGGAGGGCGAGTAGTCTGTAACTATAAATACCCCTTCCATCCTTGGAAGGGGTGGTGCTTCTTTGATAATCTAACCATTTCTCTTTTTGTTTATCTTTCTAACATGGCATACTTGTTTAATCATCTCCCTAGACCACCCGAATCATCAAAAAACATAAAATATATGATCCTACAGTTTCGACAAAAATGGAGAGAAGAGAGTAAAAACTCCAATTCGAACTTTTACGAATTTTTAGTTTTCCTTAAAATAATTTTTTGCTTTGTCATCAACAAAAAGGGGGAGATTGTTAATACAAATAAGCCATAAAAACGTTTATTTATATTTTACGATCTTCTAATGTTTTGTCGATAACAAACGTAAAATCATTTTAACGAAACAAATAAAATACGTAAAAGGTTTGAGCCAATAGTTTACTGACACACTTACGTTTTCACATAAAACACTAAAACAAGTATAAGTGATTTTATGATTTAGTAAATACATATGTATAACAACTAGTGTTTACATATTGGGTAAATATATACATAACTAGTATGTATTATAATGGGTAATATAAATGGGTAGAAACTTAAGTATTTGACTCATTGACCAAATACATTGAATGTAGTTGGGTATAACCCAAAGTCCATGACCCATACCCATGGAGCATGACCCATAACCCATTGCATGACATCATGCTTAAGTCATATATGGATATTATCCATGACCCATGGTTTTAACCCATGACCCATGGACTAGATGCATTGCATCTTGTAGATACATTATATCTACTTGGATACCCATGATCCATAACCCATGACCCATGACCCAAAACCCTTGGGCAAAAGGGAGCATCCCACGGATCCCCAGTTTTACACTGGACGAATCCCTCAAGTGACGGATCCGTGGGATCCGTGGAACAGTAGCTATTTTTCCTCTATAAATAGTAAGCCATTTCTTCCTTTTGGGTTGTCACTCCCACACATACTTTCCCCAAGTATTGTAACCTTCTAACCACAGATCCTAAGGATCTTTCTTTGTAGTTTGTCTTTTGTTTTTGTGTGATTCTCTAGGTTCCTCTTAAGGGCGAGATCACCACCTCTTGAAGTCGAGCAAGCTCAAGTCCATGAGTTGCCATGCTTCGTCATCATCAAGACTACTGAGGTTCTCTCGTTGATACTTCTTTCTTCCTCCATAGAAGTGTTATGTCCAAGGCATTAGTGAAGAATGCCAAAAGAGTCAAGACGAAAGTATTAGTGAAAGGTTCTTAACGTCCGTGTCAAAAGCATTAGTGAAGAATGCTAAAGAAGTCAAGACGAAGACATTAGTGAAAGGTTCCAAGTGTCCGTGTCAAAGGCATTAGTGAAAGATGCCTAGAAGTCAAGTCAAAAGACATTGGTGAAGAATGTCAAGGTTGTATACTCGATGAGGTGCATCAATATACAAATAGAGATAGGTTGAATCCAAGGATATTGATATCTTTGATGGTGTTGTAATAAGGAGATTGATCTCCTTTGGGGTTAGGTTTTGTGTAGTGTTGGGTAGTAGTTTCTCCATCGTAATGGAACTCGGTACTTAGCCTAGTACCGGATAAAGGGTAGGCGACGTTGTGATAGGTGTGGTTCTCCCTTGTGAAAGATCCCGGTGGTTAGCCTAGTACCGGAAAAAGAGTAGGCGACGTTGTGAAGGCTTCTCCGCCATAAGGAGTTGGTGTCGTGTAGTGATTACGAACTCTCGAGTAGGTGACTCGAAGAGTGGAGTAGGGCAAGGAAGGTTTCCTTGTAGCCGAATCAATATAAATACTCGTGTCGTGGTTATGTGCTTCTTACTCTTTATCTTCCATTACACATTTATATATCTATCTATCAATGTCCAACTTACACATCCAAATAGATTGACATAAGTCAATCTAAATAAATTAAAAACATAGTTATAATTGGTAAAACTATTCAACCCCCCTTCTAGTTTTCCACAATTGGCATCAGAGCTTCGTTACCAAGTTTCTTAGAGTATGTTGTACTTTAAAAACTTGATACGATCCGTGTATGTTTGAAAACTACAAAGAAGGAAACCTTTTAAAATAATTTTCTTCTATGTTGGAAATTGATAGATTCTTCTAACATTTTTTTTCAAGAAATCTTCATGCTAGGATCTCTCCAAAGTCTTCATTTCTATTCAAAGAATAATGAAGTCAACCTTCAAGGAAGAACCTAAAAGTAATCGCAATCTACTTATTCTAAGTACAACTTATTACTTTAAAAGCTCATGAAGTATTTTCGATCTTATGGTCTCCTTAAACCATACCAAGAGCATAAAGGTATGTTCACTTTTCATTAGCTAGATTAAATCTACATGAATATGTTGATACCATCCTTTATTTTAGACGTTAATAATTGCTAGCCTCTTAAAAGTCTCTTTTCGCCACTTTCCCGACTTACTCATCATCGGGAATAGTATTCCTCTTGATCTCGTCAAACTAACGCCGTCGTCACAAATGGATCCTTGATAATTAAACTATCAAATCCCGTTGACCAAACTTCTTTTCAATTAGAAACCTCAAAACTATTTTTGTTCCATAAGCTATTTTATAACTTATTACAAAAATAATGCCAAATACCCTTTTTCTGTCTACAGTAGCCAGATCCCTCTAGTTATACTAGTCGGATCCCTAATACAAGGGATCCGGGGGAACCGTGTGACAGAAACCAGCTATACGCCTTTCAAAATCAACCCTGCTCATTTTCCCTCTCCTTACAAAACACAAAAACGACCCAAGAACTGGTTTCATCTCCATAGGACTCCATATCCTCAAGCATCCATCTCTAAAACATCATTGTAAGTAATTACACTAACATGGTCTAATCTTCATCATCTTCATCCTAGGGTTTATGGTTTTTCAATTTTTCTTAATCAATTGATAAAATTAGGTTTTCCAAAATTGATCACTAGAAAAGGTTTTCACATAACTAAGACTACATTGGGCTTACAACATTGTTAATACAAATCAAAACCATAAACCCATCTCAACAAATTTTGCCTAATTGGAATATTTTTTTTCTAGGACCAACCATGCCTAAAGCCACCCAACAAGACCACCATGATACCATCCATTACCTCACCCAATACTATCGAAAAGAGGGATTGTCAAAAACCGATCGCAAATTCTTCAAAAGACTTGAAAAACAACTTATCCACGAACGTCGTGTGGTCAAGGAATGTTTTCTTGAAAATACCGACATTCGTCAAGTCTTCTCGGCAATCAACTTTGATTGTCGCTTGATATTGATGAACAAATTTATCCGGTTTTCATCTTTGAATTCTACAAAAGCGTTAGGATCATTCGAAACACCGATGATAGCATTTCAATCGCCTTTATCATTAATAAACAAAACTTCACTCTACCTCTCAACACATTTGCTCAAATCCTTCGCATTCCTTATGAGTGGGCAATATCCACTCAATCTTTTGCTCTTGATTCAAAACCAATATACCATACTCCTCTTGATGAACCCGCAACCGTTCAAGACACCATTTTCAAAGTTAGAACTGACCAATCCCGTTTCAACCGAAACAAAGAGCTCATTCACCCTGATCCCTTTCAAATGGAACTCTTCGAAATGCACCCTATTTTTAGAAAATGGGAAGAAATTCTTAGGGAAAATGTCATTAGCTTGGTCGGTAACAAAGACCATCCAAATGCATGTCTCGTGCAAATGATTTATTGCCTTATTCACCAAAAGCCATTTAATCTCGCCTATTACATGGTGAAGAGAATGGTCGGGGTATTCAAAGTTGCCAACATGGTACTTCCATATGGTATGCTCCTAACACGACTCCGTGAGTATTTTAGTGCATTGCAACCATCTCTTATCAACGATGATCATTTCCTTTCCGATCACGTCATGGTACCTCTTACCAAAAACCCTCTAAACAGTTCATGGTTAATGGAAGAAAACCTAAGGCTCTCCCGGACTCCTCGGACGAAGAAGAAGAAGTAAATGTCAACCCCGAAGCTAACATCGATTTGGACCCCATTGCCTACCATCAACAACTTCTAACCCTTCCAAATGAAACCGCGGAAGTCAAACAAATAAAGGGTATGTTCCAAAACCTAGCTAACTACGTCATGAAGTCGGGAAAGAGGAAAAGAAAGGATTGACAAAAGAGACATTAGGATTATGCTTGTCTTTAGACATTTGGTTTATGTATGAATGCTTATGTTTTTGAAGCACACTAGTTTGTATTGTTTTGGATATTGTCATTTTTTATCTATGATATGATTTATGTGATATCATGCTTGTGTTGCTGTTCTTTGGAGTAGAGTTTAATAGAAATTAGTGTATATAGTATGGTGCAAAAACTGCATTTCCTTCTATGATGTTTTTGATCTGCAATTGCCGGATCCCTAAGATTGTACTAGACGGATCCCTCCTTTGAGGGAACCGTGGGATCTGTGGTAACAAATGTGCAATACAAAATCCCACACATCAAAACAGCTCATTAGATCACTGATGTTTCTGATCATAGTGAAGGAGAGGGTGTAATAGAAGTCTTAACTACTGATTTTTTTGGATTGTGGTATGAATAGTGGCTTAAGCTCCTAAGAGTGCTTGGTTTATAAAGAATGAGGTTGAGTTAATGAATTAAATTCTTGATCACTAAGAATTTTGGCATGCACTAAGGTGTAGTTATATTCTAGGAAGTCATTAAATGGTAAGTAAAAGTGTTTAGACTACCAATGAGAGTTTGAATTTGGAAGAAAAGCTGATTATAAGCTATTCTGTAGACCCGGATCCCACGGTTCCCTCTCACTAGGGATCCGTCTAGTTATAAACCAGGGATCCGTCTGTCAGACAACATAGTCGTGAGGTGATTATGCTCGTTTAAGGTCTAGTACCTATAAATCTTAAGGGTTTGACTTCTCTCAGGTGTCTTAAATGGTATGTGACATAAATGTCCAACTACAAGGAGTGGGGATACCTAATGATGATTTTTTTGGTAGGAAAGTGGACCTTTTTGAGAGTGCAACTAAGTATTTAAGGATGATACTATTGATTTGAGGATGACAAATGAGGACAATTGATCCTAGAGATCAGGTGGTGGCTTAAAAAAATTTGGAAAATTCCTAAAAAATAAAAAGAAATGAAAAACTAGTTTTAAGCCTATTTTGAGGTAAGGATGACTAAAATCAATTTGTCAAAATTAAGAAAAATAGCCAACTAAGTGCTTTGAGATGTAAGGAACAATGTGTGAGTATTGGAGCGGAAATATGGTGAGTTTTGGTGAAGTGATAAATCAAAAATACCTAGAGTGTGATCCTATGTTAGCTATGAGTGAGTGTGAGACCTATTGAGTTTGAGGAAGATTTAAGTGGTCCTAAAGTATCATGTTTAGCTAGTGTGATAAGGTCTAGAGGACTGGATTGAAGTGAAAGTGTAAGAAATCCTTGTCTGTTTGCCCGGATCCCACGGTTCCCTCATCTAAGGGATCCGGCTACTGCTGACCAGTAGCTTCTCAGCAAATGTGCAGTTTTTGCACTCTTTAGCAAATACTCATCTTAATCATTTCTACATTCAATAAACATATGAAAGCAACAAATATAACGCATAGTAAGTAAGGGCGACTAGAATGTAAGCAAAATCAGTGGGACCGACTTCTTGATTGAGATCAAGTTGTCGTAAAATTCTCATTTTCCGGGTTCCTAGGTTAGAATGTTTTAGTTTATGTTATGCCATCTACTACGAGCTACGTCCTAAACTACATAAATATTGTTTAGATTATTTACAGACCATTGTTCATAAATTGTTCACAAATTAAGGTCTACGACCTTACCTTCCTTTCATTTAACCTACTACTCCATCTCCATCTTCATCTCCATCTCCATCGCCTCTACTCTTCACTCTTTACCCCTCCACCCCTACTTCTTTTTCTTCATGAGGAAGTTAGCAAAACACTTGAACATGCCCTTGGTTTGTTGGAACTCTTGTGAAGGGCTCAGGATTTCTGGCAGTTGGTCAATGTATGCTAGGGGGTCGAGTTGGACGTTGCCAATGGGGTTGCTACCTTCTCATTCTTTTTCTCTTTCATCCGATGAGTCCGTTGGTGGGTGAGGTCTCTTGCCATCCACCATAATCCTTGTAGTCTTTCCATCGAACAAGGGCACCATAACCTTGTTGCAAAAGGTGTGGTCATTGGAATAAGGAGAAGGATCTCGAGCAAAGACGAAGTTTGCTAGGCGAGTCAAGAGCATGGCATAAGGGAGTACCATCTTGTCCGTCCTTTTCACACTTGCCATTCTTTTCACCATGTAATAGGCGAGGTTGAAGTGAGTGCCGGTTACAAGGCAATAGATCATGAAGCTTAGGCAAGCATTGGGATGATCCTTATTTCCTCCCAAACAAAGAAAATGTAGGATCGTGTATTTTATGTTGTTTGATGATTCGGGTGGTCTAGGATTATGATGATACAAGAAAGCCATTGTTAGAGAGATGAAGAGAGTAGAGAGGATGTTCTTGAAAGAGAGTTATAACACAAAATGCAAGGTTAGATTTCAAGAAGCAACACCCTTCCCCTAGTGGGAAGGGTATTTATAGTTACAAACTAAACGCCCTCCTGTCAGGCTGTGGATCAGGCATACAGTGGGTAAAGACCCGTCCTTCCTCCACGGTGTTGCACTAAACTAATAACTAAACTAACAACTAGCTAATTGACTACAAAACAACGTAAATAATGATATGTCTACGAGCTAACTTATGCTAAATTATATTTGGGGTGACCAACACTTCATTATGGAATTTCCAATTCCTAACAGAAAATTCTCCCTTAGCACAAGTTCCCATTTCTTGTATAATGGGAACATTTCCGAAAGCTCCATTTGAAACGGATCTCTATAGATCACCTTGGACTTTCTAGTGATTCTTGACGGAGAGGCTCTTTCCATGAAGACGATATCTCTTACCGTAGTTGCTTCTGGGATGGCTGTGAAGTATACCTCGTGATGATCCACCATGTCATGAAGCTCCGCCAATGACCATTCATTTGAGTACATACATACTCCTTGACATGGGATACGAAGTATACTAGCAAACTCTTCAAGAGTGAAGGTGAACTCATGCTCATTGATGGTAAAGGCTATCGAAATGGATCCATCTTCATTTCGAATGATTCTCATGGTCTTGTAAAACTCTAGTACAAACACCGGACAAATTTGCTCATTAATGTTCAAGAGGCAATGGAAGTTGATTCTCGCAAAGACTTGGGGAATGTTGGTGTTGGTGATGAATGAGGGTTCAACTACTCGTCCTTCATGGAATAATCTCCTTTCCAACATCTTGAAGACTTTTCGGTCATCCGGGCTCAACCAATCCTTTCGATGGTACATGGGAATGAAATGTGCGGTATCTTGGTAATCTTGTTGTCTATTGCTAGGCATGATTGGTCCTAAACATCAAAACCACAATGTGGTGTTAATTGTTTGAATAGTAACCTAATGGGATTCATCACAATTTTGCTCAATACATGTTCATTGAATTCAAAAAATGAGTTTAATTTGTATTAACAATGTTGATTCTTTGATTTAGTTTATCTTAGAAAACAATGTGATAACAAATTGTGACAAACCCATTTGAACTCAATTTCTAAAGATGAAAATTGTACTCCTAGGAATTGAAGAATGGAAATAACAATGTAGTGAAGATTATACTTACACAAGTGATTGTTTCCTTAGAGAAGATGATGAATTAACTCCTATGAATAGATTGGGTTTTATGTTCGTGAGTTTGAGAAGGTAAAGTGACGTATAGAAGTCCACAATGATCATCTTTTACTTAAACTGTCTTCTGATGTGCCGGTTCCCACGGATCCCTTGAATGAGGGATCCGGCTAGTGTAAACTTAGGGATCCGGCATATCAGCAATTATCAGTTTAAGTAATCTTTGATAATTTTGATTTGGGAGTTCTAATTCTTGGCTAAGGTTGACGTTTATGCTCTATAACTTATGGTTTGGGGTTTTGACGTGTTTTACTAGACCTATTTGACGAGGTTCCTTTTTGTTAGGAATTAGAAAATTCCATAGTGAAGTGTCGGTCACCCCAAATGTTATCTAGCTTAAGTTAGCTCGTAGACTTGTCATTAGTTACGTTATTTAGTAGTTTATTTATTAGTTTGTAGCGTAGTATAGTTTAGTGCAACACCGTGGAGGAAGGACGGGTCTTTACCCACTGTATCCCTGATCCACAGGCCGATAGGAGGTCGTTTCTCATGTAACTATAAATACCCCTTCCATCCATGGAAGGGGTGGTGCTTCATAATCTAATACTCTACAATTTGTGTAAACCTCTAGCAAGAACACCCTCTCTCTCTCTACTTTCTCTCTCTAAAATGGAAAACATGTATTTTGATCTCCCAAGACCACCCGAATCATCTAACACAATAAAATAACGATCCTACAATTGGTACCAGAGCCAAGGTTGTTGTGTTTTTGATGATTTGTATGTGGTTCGAACCGTGTTTAAACTGATTTCAAACCTTTATTGTTTTCGGGAAAACTGTTTTTCATACTTGTTTGTGTTATCAGTGTTTAACATGTTTTGATGTATTTATTTTGGTCTAAATATGTGTTGGTCCCTTCTTCTTTAAAGTTTACATCTGCTTGGTGTCTTGTGTCCAAACTGGTCTTATTCATGTGGTCAATATCTGCTTGTCTAAATGATGTGCTATGACACTTTTCTGGGTCTATCTTTGAATCTTTAAGTCATAACAGGTCTGAAAAAGTGCAACTTTATGATTATGTTACGTGGTCTAACATGGGTCAAAAGCTGTTATATGCTGATTTCTGGGTCTTGTATGAATATGGTCGGAAAAGAGGTCGGAAAACTCATAATTTCTTGCTAGCGAGTTATCATTTAAAGATGTCCAGATTCACTGTATTGCAGTAGCGACTTATGCTTAAACATAGCGACTTGACTACTTATAATACCTAGCGACTTGTTACTTAACAAGTCGTAGCGAGTCAGCTAGCGACTTGGCTAGCGACTTGGCTAGCGAGTTGGCTAGCGAGTTGGCTAGCGAGTTGGCTCAAGACCATTGTCACTAGCGACTTGACTCTAATTGGACAGAAATGAAGAAGAAGAGTGACTCGACCATTCCAAATACAAAGCAACAAATACCAAATACAAAACAAGACATCAACTCGACCTCAGTCGTATAACATCATCAGTCCATGACTTGGTATAGCTAACGAGATGTAAAGGTGAATTAAAACAGACCCAAGTCATCGAACAACATCAACAGCCACCCTCTAAAACAAATCCCAAACTATCTTACTCCAACCCTCCATTAATATACCAAGACTCGACTCAGACCTCTCGTAAACAGAAAACACATCTAATCTCAGATTTATTTCTGTTCTTCATGATATCCAATGAAACATCAAACCAGTTAAGGTCTATCCAAGAACAGTAAACAATCATCATAGATCAGACTCGAGAATCAAAACAAAAATGAATATATAAATCGATCTCAGGTTCGTGTTTAATGGTTGCATATCAACATCTTCTAAACACGTTTTCATCATTGATCTGTTAACTATTCGATCTTAAAGAAAGAACAAAACCGTATGGCTTCATCCTACTCTTTCTTTCGATTTGATAACAATAATATAATTCATACACGAAGGACCTACCCGACATCATACTTAAGATGTTGAAGCTGTATGATCTTTCTTGATTCGACTTGAGCAGCAATGGAGTTACTGGTTAAGGTTTGTTTTAATTTGTGTTTAGATGATGATGGAATACGTTGATTAGGGATGAGATGTTGATGACTTTACTAATTTAATTGTTGTTGAGTCTGCGATTTGGATTGAGATGAGGAAAGTGGCGCTGTAAGGTTAAGATGGGCGTAATATTAGGGTTTGATGGAGTTTATTTGGGATTAGGTTTAGTGACTTGTGAATGATAAATACCCAAAGTATTAGGGTAACCAGCTGTCACATAATGGGTTTGATATTTTTTGTATGGGCCGTGACTTGTAATGAGGTGTGGGCTCGGGTATGGATTGAGGATTAATGTCATTTGGCCCGTGTCATGCTATGAGGCGTGGTACTTAGATTGTTTAAGTGATAAATCATCGGCCTCTTTGAATGATATTGGATGGGCATCACACTCGTGATTCATGGACTGAACTTGTGTCACAAACACATGAACAAACTATCATAAATTCTGTCTATATGTACTCACTTATATTGGATACATATTATGATAGTTTTGGTATTAAGTGTATACTTTGTGACATAAGGAGTGGTATATTGGTACAAATTTCACAAGGATACACGTTTAAGGATATTTGGTCATCAAATTTGATTGTCACATGGGCCTGAACGGATTTAGTGGTATTTTGAAAAGTGATTTATGCAAATGGGCCAACGATTTAATGTTGAAATTTAATGATGAGATTTGATAATATGAGGTTTATGAGACTTGGGTTGATGAGATTTGTTGTGACTATGCGACTGAGTACTTTGGGTTATACATCTTCACGGAAAATATTGTGTCACGGCTTGAATTGTCATTTGAACTAAGTTGACTACGGGGTTGTTTGGACAGTATTTCTTATTTGGATTTGAAGTGAGGTTTTCCGGGCACGTTTACTTATTTCGTCTTCTTTCTTTCTACCCTTCCACGAAGATGACTTGTTTGAGCATTTATAGAGGGTGATAAAGACTTGGCTATTTAGTTACGGTTGTGATTCCTTTCTCGCTTAACCCACAACGTAGCTATCACTTTGGTGTCTCACGCAGTTGAGGATATGTCAAGAGGTTTTGTACATTGGGTACACACTTTCTTTTTCACTAGGATTAGTACAAGTTTAAGTAACAAATCTGGGGAATTTTACTTCATGATCAAGTTTGGCATATCGTGTTTACTTCTCTTTGTGGTCACTACAATAGCCGACAGAATGCGTGAATGATGTGTGTACCAAGGTATTGATTGGATGGTTGATGATGTTGGATTTTGAACCATTGATGAACCTGTGCATGTTCCCCTAAAACAGATATTCACCGAAACCAAAGTTGTCGTTACACATTCAAGCTGATATTGTTTACGGTTTTGTCCTGATTTTGTAAAATCCCGCGAAAGAACCTATTTCTCGGTTTAAATCATTGACTTGTAAAATCCCGTGACAATGGAAACATCCTGGTATTAGTCAAGTGCATTTCCGGATCTATCTTACGGTTTATTCTTGGTTTTGTAAAATCCCGCGAAAGAATCTATTTTTCGGTTTAAACCATAGAGTTGTAAAATCCCGTAATGATGGAACCATCCTGGAGAAAAGGAAAGTGTATTTCGAGATCTTATCTGATGCTGGTGCTACAGTTTCTGTTTCGAAGAAGGGATAAAAGGGTGTACTTCATGAATTGGGTGTGTGTTTGGGTTGTCTTCATGGCAGTTTGGTTAATTATATGGTTTTACGGGGTTACGTGCTTTTAACCATGGTCGGGATGAAACCATTATCAAAGTTCATTTAAATGTCAAAGAAGGCTTGATTTGAGCAGTTAAGATGATGTGACATCGGCGTTAATTCAGTATTATTTATTTGAGGTTGAAGTGAAACATCACGGGCGAGTGTACTTAGTATCTGAAGGTATCGGGGATGGATGGATGAAGATTCTTCGAGATCCTTGTTCGAGCTTATCATCAAAAACGAAGACTTGGAAATCTAGATATTGTTGGGTGTCTTTTACCTTTTCTTTTACCACTTGGGGGAATTGGGCTCATACCACCACAAAATAACTATCACTTTAAGGAGTTACGTTGTAGTGCTCAGTGTCACATTCAATTGTGGATTTTCAAGAGGTGGCATACGTCTTATACTCGATGGTTGGTTGGTTGAAGAGTATAGAGTAATTAGAGATTCAATGGAGCATGAATTCTCGGCACCACTCTTTGTTACATATGTGCAAGTTTAAGTCACGAGTTCGGGTTAGTTTACTTCAAGGTCAAATTCATCATATTGGGTTATCTCCATCAGCTGTCACGACAAAAAGCCTACTGAATGATAATGGGGTTGATTACATGTTTTGCTAAGAGAGCTGAAAAGAGAGAGATTATGACGTATGAACACAACAGTTCATGCCTCGTTCTCCAAAGAAAAGAAAAGTGTACGTGTCAGTGCGCTTTATCTTCTGAAGAAGAGAAATCTTCTAATTAATGACCATTCTCATCAACATGCTTCATGCTTTTTCCATGCGCTTCAGTCATAAAGTGAACCGGGCTACCACTGATTGTTTTCTCATTCCACTTGCTCGATTATAATGAAGATGGCGACATCTCGTGCTGATTTTGCGGGAGAGAAGTGTGAATAGAACATTCGGATGTTTTTCACTTATTTAGTCAAGAATGGCATCTCCGTATGCAATTCTTGAGGGGGAGAAGAAGTGTGAATTTTTTGCATTGCTGATTGATATTTGAGAATTTATATGGTCATACGGCTCGAAACTCATGTAAGAACCGAGCTTCTTATTATCGGGTAATCTTCACATGGAGTTTCTTTCTTCTAAGAGTCGTTGGTTGACATCTTCACTCGGATTGATGAGTTTATCGACAAAGTGCTTCCGGTTAATGCTTCACGTATACATCAACATGATGATTCCGAACAATCTCTCTGTTCTTGTTTGATGTGATTGGTAGTTTGGTGTTACCATCTTGTGTGTTCGTTGCAGCCTGATTGCTGATTTCCTTGATGAACATCTTTCTGTTCTTGTTTGATTGGGAGGGATTTTAGTTAAGGGGATTTGCAAGATGTAAGTTAATTGGGATGCTTTTTGGTGGGATGCTTTTTGGTGTGAGTTGAAGATGTTAACTATCTATTCCCCAACTGAACAATCTTGAAGAAGGTCGAGTCTACAGTCTGTTCTACATTTTCTGCTACATGTTAGAAGACTAAAGACGAGTTGCATTTAACGATCTAAAGACTTCTTCTTAATCTGGGCATCTATCAAACAGATTGTCGGTTTAGGGGAGAGCACTAATTGGGGGAGATTTAAATGCCAGATTCAATCCCCAATTAGACTTGCTCATATTCTTTAGCAGGGATTCCTCGAGTCGTTGTTATTGACTATTTCATGTATTGGACATTTGACACAAGTTGATTACTTCGGAGTTAATCATTTATCACTTATTTGAGATTGAAGTTGACTTTCACAAAGGCGTGTTCTTATTTGATAACTTGCTCGGGCTTAAGAATTTGAGTTGAAGACTTGGTTTATCTAGTTACCAGCAGTCGAGGTGGATGGTTGAAGACCTGGTTAACTATCACTATTAGGAGTTACTTTGTTTTACTCAGTGTCACACGCATATGACGGTGTGGATAATCGCAAGAGGTGTTAATGTCTCATACTTTGTTTGGGTAGTGAGTACTTAGAGATTTGCTTGAAGCATAATTTCTCTACACCGTTCTTCCATCATTGGGTGCAAGCTTAAGATACAAATGTGGGGAAGTTGACTTCAGTTTCAAGTAGGGTATATCGGGTTTTTATTCTTCAGTGGTCACTTCAAATTGTCTACATAAGGGTTGATAAAAAATAGTCAGAGTGAGTCTTCAGCAAGTTGATTCTCACAAAGACTTCAAGCGATCTTCTCAACAAATTTCATGTATTTGGGCATTCAAAGAGTTGCTGATTCTGAAGTATCAAAACTAGAAAGGGGGAAGGAGACAAGCATCTAAACGCGAGTAAACTTGATGTACTTAATACTTCTAAGAAATTGAAGATATCCCGGGAAGACAAATGTTATTACCGCAGAGAAACTCAAGGTTTGACTCATGACGAGTAAACTTGATGAACTTAATTCTTCTAAGTGATTGAAGATATCCCGGGAAAACAAATGTCATGACCGCAGAGAAACTCAAGGTTTTACTCATTAAGGCGTTAAGTGCTATTATTCCAACTACGTGGGGGAAGTGATGTTAGAAAAAGTTTCTGAAGATAAAAGAGGTACACTAGTGTGTGGTGATTTCGATGGTATCGCAATGATCAGGGGAGAGAGATTGTGTACATTGGGGATGCTCAGCTGTTTCACTAGAGTGCTTAATCAGTGATTCAGAGATATAATCACTTATTCCGGTGTTGACATCCGCAGAGATTGTCACCCGCAGAGATAATCAGTGACTTGGCCTGCTTCTTCAATGTTATCAGTTTTTCATTCCTTGTGTATTGGTATACTTCGGATACTTGAGCTTCATACACATTCATCAGGGACGAAAGATGTGAACATAGGGGAGGTGTTCTACATTACCCTCTTGATGTGTATTCGGGAGAGTTCTTGGATATTGGTGTACTTCGGGTTCTTGAGCTTCATACACGTTCATCAGGGAAGAAAAATGTGAACATGGGAAGGTGTTCTTCATTCCCCTCATGAAGTGTATTTGGGAGAGTTCTAGAGCATTATACAAAGAGGCTGACTGCATCAATTCAACTACTTGGGGGAATTGCTCTCTTGACACCTTTTGGAATGGATTGCTTCAGACTTCAGTGGAAAAGAAATTTGAGAAGATTATTTAGGTGTGGGATGAAACGTTGCTGGTATTCTTCTTGATGATATAACCCCGGATGGAGATCCTTGATTATCGTTCTTAAATGGAGCAGCGGTTTTTATGATAGTGGTGTGCTTATCTGTGCACCTGGCTAAGGCAAGCTTGAAATAGAGCTTCGAATCTGCTCATCTTATGGATTTTCGGTTTGGGGGGAAGCTGCCAAAGTCTCTCTTTCTCAAAGGCTCATGTTCTATCTTCTATTCTGGAGCCCTGGAAGCTTTGGTGGTGAATGTTTAAGGGATGATGACTTCTATCTTCTACAACGGGGCTGCTCGATATCCTTATCTCGGTACTCGTATCATCATCTTCTTTAACTATATCATCTATTCTATCCTTGTAAATATTTATTCGAAAAACAAAATACAAAAATATAAAACCAGCAAAACCAAATACAAAAATAGAAAACCAACAAAAAGAAAATAGAAAAATATAAAACCTTTAAAAACCCATAAAAATCAGAAAATTTCAAAAATACCAAAAATATGTTTTCTCATGACATGTCTTCTGGTATCGATAACATCTACGGTCTTAGAAATGTCATTCAATAATGGCACGGGACCATAGATGAAGTTCGAGCAGGAGGTGTAAATATTCTTTTCTAACATGTCTCCAAAAATGGCTTGCAGTTACTTCAGACTGCAACCCGTGCTTAAATCATGGCTTGCTATTATTTTCAATAGCAACCCGCTCTTTAAAGAAAGGAAAGTGTTGCGCTAAACCAATTTTCAAATATTTCGTGCACTTATCCTAAAAACAAATGAGGAAAGTATGTCGAAGGACTGTTGTTCCTACACAAATGTTTTTCCGTCTAAAATTCTTCAGAAAAATATTTGTTGTATTTCAAAATGGTGGTAAAATGAGTTGCTTGAAAAATCAATCAGGATCATAGTTTTCGTATTAATTCGCAAAAACTCAATCGATGACTTCAACACTCTTAAACTTTTCACAAATTGAGTCATTGATTGAGGGGGAGAATGTTTTCAAATCTATATCATCTAACGAGCTTTCTTAATTATCCTACGTGCTTAATTAAAAATGATATTTGCCTGTGTCGAAGGACTAGGAATTTAGGATATGATTGTTAGGTTTAGATGATTAGAGTTTGATTAACACATAAACCCCATGCTTATATGATCTGATTGTTATGTTGAATTGACTTTAATTAGTCGATTGCTGTTATGGGTGATGTCGACCACCATATATCTGTATGTGTGTTCACTAACGTATGCAGGTATATTGGTTATAAAGATGTTCTCGATCCGGATCCCACTATTGATGATGATTGGATGCCGAAAGGAAAGGGTAACTATCTCTTGGGTTGACAAATGAAGAAACGGAGCTTTATTGGACTTCAATGGAGAGTTGGCATAAATGCAACGTAAGAGGTCTCACTGCATCTGCAGATGGTTTTCTTCGATGTGATTGAAGAAACGGAGCTTAATTTGACCTCAGTTGGCATTCAAAATGCAACGTAAGAAGAAGTCTCACTGCATTTGCAGACGGTTTTTCTTCCAACCCTACAACAACAACAACGGAAGCTTCTCAACCACTAACGAATCTTTGTGCATGATACCATTTTTAAACAATTTTTGAGTAAATTGAATTAAATTGTTTTGAAAATGGAAAAATGTTGTTTTGAAAATATATTGGACTAAATTTTGAAAATCACCGGACTTCTTTTTAACAAAACCTAAGTCACTCAATTATTGACTTCTGTCATCGATTGAGGGGGAGAGTGATTTAAAATAAATTATTTTCAAACAACATTGCTTCATAAAAGTCCGTGTGTACGTAAATAAGTGGTGATCTAAAGATTTAATGTTAGGTCATGGTATGATTTTTTTCTTTAGAATCAAGGTCTTTCAAAATAAAATCTTTTCTGTTCTTGTTTGATTGTGAAATTGTTTTGTTTTACTTAAAAGATCTCTTAAAAACTATCATACCTGACACTAACAATCTTTAATGTCTTATAATGGTCCTTATCTGTCATATTTCAAAATTGAATCTTGCCACGTCTTTCCCCAAATTTTTCTAAATGATTTAAATCAGTTGGGATCACAAATCTCAAATGGTTTGATATTTCTGTTCGGGGTAAAGATCGTGTTTTAAATCTCAAATCTGTTTTAATGGAATTGGTTTTAGTCCTTTAAAGGCACTCCTGCCTCCATGTGCCAAACGATTTCAATATACATAATGCACATGTTGAGGAGGAGGATTTATCCAAAAACCAGATGAGTATTTAAACAAGGCCACATTTTCTCCCATGTTTTCTAAACCTAATTAAATCACTTGGGATCCAAAATCTCAAAGGATTTGATATTTTTGATCGGGGGAGAATTTGTGATTTAATAATGAAATTTGATATAAGTTGATCGTTTTGATTCAGTTGTGCAGGCTGCTCTCTCATATGTGCTAAACGCTTTCGAATCTTGAAGCACATATTGAGGGGGAGCAAAACCATCGAGGTACAAAAGTTTTTTTAAAAAAAAAGAGATTATAAAGTACCTTGATTGTGTTTTCAAATGGTTTTCTTAATGGATTTTGTGATTGTGGATGTGCTTCAAAAGAACTCTTGTCTCTATGTGATAAAAATGATTTCAAAAATCCTGTGCACATATTGAGGGGGAGAATTTTACCAAAGAAATTCAAATGGCTTTTTCTAAGGAAATTGTGATCAAGAAATTATTTCAAAGAACTCTTGCCTCCATGTGCCAAACAATTTTAAATCATATACACATGTTGAGGGGGAGCATTTTCTAAATGATCAAAACTATTAAGGTACAAAATGCTTTGATCTCGTATCACAAGTACCTTGATTGTTTTTCCAAATGATTTTTCAATTGGTTTCATGAAGGAAAGAACAATACCAAAAGACCGACCAATTTACTTTATGCATGGAGCTATATGGATGGTTAGGTTAGGTATTCGTTCCCACGATCCGCCAGAACCGGAGGGATCTTCCCAGGGACAATCCACTAGATAGTGTAGAGTCCTTAGGAATATTGAAAAAAGGAGAAAAATGAGAAATGGGAAGAGTGCGGACTGAGACAGAGCTAGTACTGGAATAATCCCAACAAGGTTCTAGTTATGAAGTCTCGGTAAGCACTGAAGGGGTTGAAGAATGAAAAAGAAATGAATGTGAAAAAGGGTGAAAAGTAATAGCCCTCCATCAATTCAACCTTAGGGCAGAAACCGGGTTCAATACATATGCTACTGGTTGTTACTAAGGTAACACTGGTATTGAAGACAAGACATCATGGACCCAGTGACGCACTGCACTAAACTTCCCAAGCCACTCAAGTTCCTCTTAAAAGGACTTGTTTCATTTTCACGGGGAACCGACATTATCTATCGACTTTCTCTTAGAGATTGTTGATATTGAAGAAGGAAACCCTCTCCCTAGTCTCCGGCACAGGAACCATATATGCATTATTGAGTCTAGAGCCAAGAGATCATCCACAATATCTCGTTAGGACACTAAATTCTTGAAGACTTGCTTTTTCACACAATATGGAAAGTAAGTATATATTAAGAGTCCTACGCATTATCCTTGTGGTATTGCCAGAACATCCGAGTGATATGTAAAAATATTCACAATGAAGATGGAAATCCTTCTAGAGCCAACATCTAACAAGCTCTTGGTGGGTGACATGTGAAATCTTGCAAAAGATCAAGCTTGTGACAACTGGATAGAAACGATGGGGAGATTCATTCTTGAATCAACCTTGGTCCAGGAATGGAATTGACGAATACTTTTGGAAAAACCGTTCGATGTGCAAACCTTCTTTTCTCTAGCACGTCGAATGTGTACTTATGTTTTCAAATTCAAAAAGTATCTCTGATTGAAAAAATACTTTTGGAAAAACCATTTGATGTGCGAATCTCTTCTTTTCACTAGCATGTCGAATGTGTACTCTTTTCAAATACAAAAAGTGTTTTTGTTTGAAAATTGATTTTTCTCATAAAACCTTCGTTGTATTGCAAAACTCTTTCTTCAAGCAATACGCGATTGTTTTCAAATCATTTTCATCAATCAGTGAATCTCAATTCGCTGGTTCACTCACTCCGTGTTGTCTTCTTTGAGACGTTCCGGTTTGAGAACAGCTAGAACAGCTGCGAAACCCTGTCAAGGAGATTCTTAGGAATCCTACCTGATCACAGGCAGTACTTGTACTGATCAACGGGGAACCGTGGGCCGTGTACCTCAATTCAACGAAAGTGATCAAAGACACTTTCGTGCGCTTTATTGCTAACTGTCGTATGCAGGTACACCCCGACGATTGCAGCTGATCAGAATTGAGGAGTCAATCCAAAGCCGCATGTTCACAGCAACCACACTTAATTGAAGAAATCATGACTGGTGCATATTTACATAACCTGGTTCTGATATTTTTATACTATGCTTCTGCTACGCTGCTGCAAATATCATGAACCAGTAAGGCTTCCGCTTCTCTGATGGAAAGATGTCATGATTCAAAAGTGTGAGCATGTCGGTCCGAAAGTCACAACTTCACATGCTGGCAACACAACTAAGGGTGATCCAGAGATTTACTGTGGCTGATGATCTCAAAGAAAGCTCGAAGATCATCAAAGATGTGGATCAGTTCAAAGACCTCCACTGAAAGTACAAATCAATGCGGACTTTGAAGTTGCACTACAAAAGCACAAAGATTGCGGAATTGAAGAATTGAAGTCTACGAGCTCAAGAACAATGACAAGAATAGATTGCTAGGATTCGAAATGTAAAACATGGGGTGACCTCCCTTAGGGGGAGATTGTTAGGAATTAGAAAATTCCATAGTGAAGTGTCGGTCACCCCAAATGTTATCTAGCTTAAGTTAGCTCGTAGACTTGTCATTAGTTACGTTATTTAGTAGTTTATTTATTAGTTTGTAGCGTAGTATAGTTTAGTGCAACACCATGGAGGAAGGACGGGTCTTTACCCACTGTATCCCTGATCCACAGGCCGATAGGAGGTCGTTTCTCATGTAACTATAAATACCCCTTCCATCCATGGAAGGGGTGGTGCTTCATAATCTAATACTCTACAATTTGTGTAAACCTCTAGCAAGAACACCCTCTCTCTCTCTACTTTCTCTCTCTAAAATGGAAAACATGTATTTTGATCTCCCAAGACCACCCGAATCATCTAACACAATAAAATAACGATCCTACACTTTTTTATGAATAAATCATAATTCTTTGAGAAGTTTTAAAGGTTATGATAAAATCCCATTTTATCATAATATGAGGAGTTTCACATGGATACTTTATTGACATAGATGAAATGTCAATAACCTTATGTGAGGAGTGATGACCAAGGCTCTCGAATAGCCAAGATATTATTATCACTAGTTTGTAGTTTTGTCTATAGAGATCAACGAAGAATACTATTATTTGATGATGAGTTCAATATAGATAACAACTTTAGTGATTTTTATGGAAGCGTAATGAGACTACTAATCTTAATCATGTTTATACAAAATGACATTATTAATTCATCTAGAAAATATACGAAAATAATTTATTTGTAAGTAATTTATTAAAGATCATACCTTTGCTATATATTCTTTTTGAGAAAAGAAATTGATAAGGATTTCAAACGTACACTTTTAAGGGGTCATTTAAGCCATTAATCGCCCACTTTAACATCCGTTACTGCTTAATTTCGTTCTTTTTCACTTTTTAGGTCTCTTGGAAGAAAAATGCTGGAATGATGCATTTTTGGACGAAAAGGATGAATATATGAAGAAAATGGCTAAGTCAAGATCAAGACACTCAAGCTGCTGGAATTACACCTGACGGCATCCCAAACAGAGGGCGACGCCGCCCCTCTTTATGTAATTTGATTTGTGATGACTCAGTAGCGATTTTGCTATTTTACACCTGACGGCGTCAGGCTTTGAAGAGTAAGGGCGTCACGAAGACTTTTCTTCTCAGACGGCCTAGATCCAGATTCAGACGGCGTCACTACTAAAGACTGACGGCGTCACAACCACAATGTGACGCCATCCCAATGATGACTTGGCCAAGACAAAACCCTAATGACGGCGATCTGACGGCATCCCAACTATAAGGTGACGCCGTCGCAGTTGTAAAATTATATATAGAAATCGAATTTTCAGAATTTTAGGAGGTAGACTTGTGGAGTAAAAACCTAAAATGATTTTGGTCCGGTTTGGACAGTATCTTAGGGTTCTCATACCCTATTTTACATCAAGATAAGTAATTTACTTTATTGATTTCATTATGTCTTCGATTGTATGTGTGTATGTATAACAACTCGTAAATTTCCTACTAATTTTTCGCGTCTAGATTTTTTTTTCTTTCTTTTCAATCTATAATCGCGACCAGTTACAGTTAAAATATAAAAATAAACTAGCAAAGCCGACGACGGTATTTTAATAACAGTATTTCGAAGACGCTTCCAAAAATAAAATTTCTATATTTTTCGGATACCAGGAAAATACGTTTGCTCGAGGATTCAACAAAACACGGGGTACAAATAATACACCAAATAATAAATAAAACAAATACCACCACTCCTTGAGATGTCATTTTCCTACCCCCTCTCTTATGAGTTCTCACATGCGCCTCTCCTCTTTCTTTTTCTGCTCCCTCCGCAGTACCCAACAATCACCAACATGGATACTTTCTTCACTTTTGAATGTCAAAGGCAAACCTGTCCATATCAACCCCCCCAAATGGGAAGCCTATCTCTTTTTAGACATCGCGTGGGAAGCATGAGGACGGCAAGAGCCAGAAAAGGGATGCCCTAAGCACAAGATCAAGAAAGTGAATGTCATTGTGTCTCAATTATCCACCTACAAATGAGACTAAATCTTCCACAAGTTTTATTCAAAAACACAAGAAAAATAAAAGAAATATTAAAAACTAGGGTTTCTCAAGTCAAAGGGGTTTTCACAATTAGCTTGGGGTTTTTGTTATTGGAAACATAAGGAAGAGTTCCCAAGTGGTTAATTGCTCCAATTCATCTCGAGTCCTTTCCAATTGAGCTTTTGGTGTTCGGTTTTCATACCCACTCGACCCACCAAATTTATTGTAAGAACTTGTTATATCAATCCATTGAACTTGTAATTAGACTTTGTTATGTTTAAATCTTTTTTTTCGATTTGATGATAATATTGATTAGCCGAATTAATATTGTTAATATTATGTTGTTGTTGTTGTTGTCTAGAACAAAAGAAAGAAACATGAAATTTTAAAGGATAAAATTTATTTTTCTTATTTTCGGCTTATCTTAATTGGCTTATTGGCTTGATTTGATTTTCGGATTGTGTTTTTGTCTTATTGCTTAATTTGGTTTTCGACTCATGTCTTTGGGTTACTGGTTCATGAATTAGTTGTCGAATGTTAAGTGAGGTTGGAATTATTTTCTTTCAAAAATGACATGAATATTGGCTAAAGGTAATTCTTGGCTTAGTAGTTAAAACTTAGTAAAATGTGGGATTAGCTTAGTTAAGTTCTTTTTGTTTCTATCTCTTTTCCCTTGCGACACCACCACCGAGAGGTCTCGGGTTCGAGCCTCGGTGTGGCCAAATCCACTCTTTAATTTTTTTTGTTTCTTTTGTTTTGATAACAAGCGCCTAACCCTTTGTTTTCTTTTTTTTGTTATACACGACCAGTAGCAGAAAGACTATAACTCCTTCTTTTATAAATTTAACCAGTTCTATAAATGGGCTTGCAAGGATCTATTTTAGTGAATTGGGTCTGGGTGTGGGTGTCGAGCCCAACAGGCCAAAGGGCGTGGTGGGTGAAATCTAAACAAATAAAATTTTGCAAAATGTTGGTGATGTAAAAATAACATAGATGGTGAGTTTGGGTGTAAGCAAAACATAATTGATAATCTTTTGCGATATAAAGTGACATAGGTGTATTAATAAAATGAGGAAGAATAATGTATGCTTGAACCGTCATTCTAATCAAGTCACGGGTATTTTGGTCCACAACTCACTCAACTTATCTATTCTCGACAACATACTTTAAACTCATTAAACATACTATATAATCATATATTAAACAAATAACGAACTAGGATCTTAATATTTGAAATAATGGTTGGTATTTTATATAATGGTCTTATCGGATTTTTCTAATTATACTACAACGAGTTAATAATTATTGTTACACTTAGCCGCCGCATAAAACTTAAAACCCATATATACGGGTCATACCCAATTTTCTAAAAGACTATTATAACTTATAAACGTAATTTATCTTTATAATAAAACTATTACCTTTATACTTTCCTTATTAACCAAAAATTGGTCATACATAAATATATACTTTAAACGATATTTCTATAATTCAAATACGTTTATTATTATTTATGTGATACTTTCCGTACATCGTCTTCCGGTTACTAACTACCAAAGACTTATTGTTGGTGATACTTTCTATTATATGTACATATACACTTAAGCACTTCCGAAAGCCAATGATAGCCAATAAATTGCCAAAAACTACTTAAACTTAAATGTTGTCACACAAGCAAACAACAACAACAACAACATTTAAAATTTATAAAGTTTCATTAAACTTGATCGAGTCTTAAACATTAATAAAGACTAAGTTGTCGCACTAATCTAGGTTGCATGTTGGAGCTACTTGTTACTTGATTTCTTTGTGCTTTATTCGCCGTGATGCTAAGGTGAGTTTATAGCCCCACTTTTACTCTTATTTACTTGCTTTATAAAACTATGGGGTGAGAAACATGCAAAACTCTTTTCGGACCTGAAACTGAAAACACTATTACGTGAAACAACATTGAATCCCAACTATGCTACCGTTAGTTCCCTTTGGGGAGGGGCGATTGTTATGAATAGATCTATTGGGGATGACACCCCCGTTCGAGTTTGACCGGATAGGCAAACGTCGGGCGTATATCATATCGTATTGATTGAGTGTACTGGAAATACACTTGCTGGGCTTTTATTTATCATGCTTCTAGATGCATGCACACTGTCGTAGTTTCGGTCGCATGAACTTGGTACTAGTGTAATAGCCTTTTTCCATTTAGTATCATTCACGGAGATGCTATATGTGCAACTGTGGTCCAACTTGATTTCTTAAAATTAAACCTATGAACTCACCAACCTTTGTGTTGACATTTTAGCATGTTTTTCTCAGGTTTACTTCTTGGCGTGGGCAATGGCAATGGCATTCATTGAAGACTGGCATCCGAAGTGTTTCCAAACATTCTAATACAAATTTTAATGGGACAACATATATTTTTATGGGCTTTACTTCCGCACTTTGAAACAATGTTGTAAAACTATTTCTTAAATTAATCTATATTTTGAAAATGGAATAGAATTTCCATTCTTTATTACCTTGTGTTGTGTATATTGATTTAGTAGCACCCCATGACCCGAACGCTTCCGCTGTGAAATTTTGGGGGTGTTACAGATTGGTATCCGAGCCAAGGTTATAGAGAATTAGGTATTTTTCAAAACCTAAACTATAACCACATTTCCTTAAAAACACTTCAACGCCGCCACAGCTGCCAATGTCTGCCATGCCTTGCCTACTATTACACGATGTAGTCGTGCTATGTGTTACTATTGTATTTTAGGTTCGTATAAACTCTTATTTGAAATAAATTAATTATCTCTCAAAATCATTAAGTTTCTTAATTAACTCACATTTAAACTTTAAGGCTGTTCTTGTTTGATTGGGTCGCGAAGTTTAAATGCGTATATGCTTACTCTCATTTAAACTTTAAGGCTGTTCTTGTTTGATTGGGTCGCGAAGTTTAAATGAGAATAATATTGATGTAACAAACTTAATGAGATTAAGGAATAATTAACTTAAGGAGAGTGTAGAGTAGATTACGAATGCTTATACTTGTTACCCCTCTATGTTAAACTGTGTAATATGCCCACTGTTACAATATCGCACTATGATATGCCCCTAATTGCTTCTATGTTATTTCTTTATGTAACATACAACTACTTGCTTTATATTATTTTCACACATATATTTAAACCACCTTTGTCACTGGTCACATCCTCTTATTTCACTCATAAGTCCTATCCTTCGTAACCTCATGCGACGTTAATCCTTCTATTCTAAAACTCAAGTATCGTTTTTTCCTATATCGTAGAAGATTGCTAGGATAAAGTCAACCAGGATCACCCGTGTCCGACCCGCCGCTACTCCTATTGTACTCTCCGCATAATAAATCCTTTATCTTTTATTTACTTATCGCCTCTTGTCACTAAGTCTTTTTGAACGACTAACCCTTCTCCACGTCACATTTCCACGTCACATTTTAAGAGTATAAATGCTCACATCTCTTCCCTATATTGACCTCGACGATTCTCGCGTCTTAAACCACGAGGACGTGGTTTCTTTTAAGGGGTGGGTACTATAACAACTCGTAAATTTCCTACTAATTTTTCGCGTCTAGATTTTTTTTTCTTTCTTTTCAATCTATAATCGCGACCAGTTACAGTTAAAATATAAAATTAAACTAGCAAAGCCGACGATGGTATTTTTATAACAGTATTTCGAAGACGCTTCCAAAAATAAAATTTCTATATTTTTCGGGTACCAGGAAAATACGTTTGCTCGAGGATTCAACAAAACACGGGGTACAAATAATACACCAAATAATAAATAAAACAAATACCACCACTCCTTGAGATGTCATTTTCCTACCCCCTCTCTTATGAGTTCTCACATGCGCCTCTCCTCTTTCTTTTTCTGCTCCCTCCGCAGTACCCAACAATCACCAACATGGATACTTTCTTCACTTTTGAATGTCAAAGGCAAACCTGTCCATATCAACCCCCCCAAATGGGAAGCCTATCTCTTTTTAGACATCGCGTGGGAAGCATGAGGACGGCAAGAGCCAGAAAAGGGATGCCCTAAGCACAAGATCAAGAAAGTGAATGTCATTGTGTCTCAATTATCCACCTACAAATGAGACTAAATCTTCCACAATTTTTATTCAAAAACACAAGAAAAATAAAAGAAAGATTTAAAACTAGGGTTTCTCAAGTCAAAGGGGTTTTCACAATTAGCTTGGGGGTTTTGTTATTGGACGCATAAGGAAGAGTTCCCAAGTGGTTAATTGCTCCAATTCATCTCGAGTCCCTTCCAATTGAGCTTTTGGTGTTCGGTTTTCATACCCACTCGACCCACCAAATTTATTGTAAGAACTTGTTATATCAATCCATTGAACTTGTAATTAGACTTTGTTATGTTTAAATCTTTTTTTTCCGATTTGATGATAATATTGATTAGCCGAATTAATATTGTTAATATTATGTTGTTGTTGTTGTTGTCTAGAACAAAAGAAAGAAACATGAAATTTTAAAGGATAAAATTTATTTTTCTTATTTTCGGCTTATCTTAATTGGCTTATTGGCTTGATTTGATTTTCGGATTGTGTTTTTGGCTTATTGTTTAATTTGGTTTTCGACTCATGTCTTTGGGTTACTGGTTCATGAATTAGTTGTCGAATGTTAAGTGAGGTTGGAATTATTTTCTTTCAAAAATGACATGAATATTGGCTAAAGGTAATTCTTGGCTTAGTAGTTAAAACTTAGTAAAATGTGGGATTAGCTTAGTTAAGTTATTTTTGTTTCTGTCTCTTTTCCCTTGCGACACCACCACCGAGAGGTCTCGGGTTCGAGCCTCGGTGTGGCCAAATCCACTCTTCAATTTCTTTTGTTTCTTTTGTTTTGATAACAAGTGCCTAACCCTTTGTTTTCTTTTTTTTGTTATACACGACCAGTAGCAGAAAGACTATAACTTCTTCTTTTATAAATTTAACCAGTTCTATAAATGGGCTTGCAAGGATCTGTTTTAGTGAATTGGGTCTGGGTGTGGGTGTCGAGCCCAACAGGCCAAAGGGCGCGTTGGGTGAGATCTAAACAAATAAAATTTTGCAAACTGTTGGTGATGTAAAAATAACATAGATGGTGCGTTTGGGTGTAAGCAAAACATAATTGATAATCTTTTGCGATATAAAGTGACATAGGTGTATTAATAAAATGAGGAAGAATAATGTATGTTTGAACCGTCATTCTAATCAAGTCACGGGTATTTTGGTCCACAACTCACTCAACTTATCTATTCTCGATAACATACTTTAAACTCATTAAATATACTATATAATCATATATTAAACAAATAACGAACTACGATCTTAATATTTGAAATAATGGTTGGTATTTTATATAATGGTCTAAACGGATTTTTCTAATTATACTACAACGAGTTAATAATTATTGTAACACTTAGCCGCCGCATAAAACTTAAAACCCATATATACGGGTCATACCCAATTTTCTAACAGACTATTATAACTTATAAACGTAATTTATCTTTATAATAAAACTATTACCTTTATACTTTCCTTATTAACTAAAAATTGGTCATACATAAATATATACTTGAAACGTTATTTCTATAATTCAAATACGTTTATTATTATTTATGTGATACTTTCCGTACATCGTCTTCCGGTTACTAACTACCAAAGACTTATTGTTGGTGATACTTTCTATTATATGTACATATACACTTAAGCACTTCCGAAAGCCAATGATAGCCAATAAATTGCCAAAAACTACTTAAACTTAAATGTTGTCACACAAGCAAACAACAACAACAACAACATTTAAAATTTAAAAAGTTTCATTAAACTTGATCGAGTCTTAAACATTAATAAAGACTAAGCTGTCGCACTAATCTAGGTTGCATGTTGGAGCTACTTGTTACTTGATTTCTTTGTGCTTTATTCGCCGTGCTGCTAAGGTGAGTTTATAGCCCCACTTTTACTCTTATTTACTTGCTTTATAAAACTATGGGGTGAGAAACATGCAAAACTCGTTTCGGACCTGAAACTGAAAACACTATTACGTGAAACAACCTTGAATCCCAACTATGCTACCGTTAGTTCCCTTTGGGGAGGCGCGATTGTTATGAATAGATCTATTGGGGATGACACCCCCGTTCGAGTTTGACCGGATAAGCAAACGTCGGGCGTATATCATATCGTATTGATTGAGTGTACTGGAAATACACTTGCTGGGCTTTTATTTATCATGCTTCTAGATGCATGCACACTGTCGTAGTTTCGGTCGCATGAACTTGGTACTAGCGTAATAGCCTTTTTGCATATAGTATCATTCACGGAGATGCTATATGTGCAACTGTGGTCCAACTTGATTTCTTAAAATTAAACCTATGAACTCACCAACCTTTGTGTTGACATTTTAGCATGTTTTTCTCAGGTTTACTTCTTGGCGTGGGCAATGGCAATGACATTCATTGAAGACTGGCATCCGAAGTGTTTCCAAACATTCTAATACAAATTTTAATGGGACAACATATATTTTTATAGGCTTTACTTCCGCACTTTGAAACAATGTTGTAAAACTATTTCTTAAATTAATCTATATTTTGAAAATGGAATAGAATTTCCATTCTTTATTACCTTGTGTTGTGTTTATTGATTTAGTAGCACCCCATGACCCGAACGCTTCCGCTGTAAAGTTTTGGGGGTGTTAAAGTATGTTCTCATGTTTAACATGTCCGGCTAAATTTTTTGTGTGTTTGCTTAGATCTATTAAACCTAGTTATTAATTATTGATTGGTTGTCTCTTATCTTAATTGTAATTAGCTTAGGATTTCACTAGGCTATCGTTGTGTTTTTAATGCTTGAGTAATCTTTGTGAACCTTAGTTTATAACCACCTAGTGTAATTGTAGACTAAACATCCAAAGATAACCTTAGAGTTAGTTTATGAATCCTAGAGATTTTGTAGGCAATAACCTTAAGGTAGTCTCAAAGAGTTAGGGTAAAAGCATACCCTACGACCTTAGAAAACACAATGCGTTAAGAATAAGGACGTGACAATTCAACCACCAATAAAAGATAACTAGGGAGTAATAGTATCTATGTAGACACATTTTTAATCATTATACGAGCATACATTAATAGACATAGACTACCCCTTAGTTTAGATAATTAGATAAGTAGAGTAATCGGTAGAAGTACCAACCCCCAAATCCAAACCCTGAGATTTTACCCTTAGCTTTATAAAAAATATAAAAAGATAAAAAATAATCTTTCTCAACCTCAAACCTTAGTGTAGTACATCTCTCACTAGCATTCCTATTCCCCTAGAGAACGATATCAATACCCAAGGCTTACCCAATACTACACTACAACGATTAGGTTCACTGCCTAGGGTGTTGAAAAACTTGCTCTACGAAAAGGAAGTTCCTTTGACCCCGAATGCGTATACGCGCATCAAGTTTTTGGCGCCGCTGCCGGGGAATAGAATAGCTAGTTAGATTTTTATCTCGTTTAGGTTCCTTGCTTGATTCCTATCAAGCAAGATTTTTTTATCATTTTTAGCTTCCTTGTAGTCTATCTCCCTTCTTTGTGTTTGTGTTCATAAAACCTTTTTCATTTGTCGCTATGGCAAGTGAAGTTACATTTGAATCATTAACAAATGAGGAACAATTGAATTTCATAGATGGGATTGCTTTTTATTGTTCTAATGAATTTGTGAGTGATCTTAGAGATATCCAAAATGTAAGATATAACTTATCACATACACATCAAAACCATAACACAAAGTAGCATATAGATGGAATTCTAGAGAGAGAAAGTTAGAGGTTTAGGGAACTTAGTGAGAGAAAGTGAACTTATTATTATGAGCTCCAACTCTCTACCTTGGAAGGTAGAGAGTATTTATAGTCTTACATAACTCGCCACACTTTGGGCTGTGGATCAGGCATACAGTGGGTAAAGACCCGTCCGTCCTCCACGGTGTTACTTAACTAAATAACTACTTAACTTAAAAGAACTACGACTACGAGCTTTCTAACGATTACATATACTTGAGGTGACCGACACTTTAATACTGGGAATTTCTAATTCCTAACACAAAAGGAGACGGGTGTAAGGTTAGATGGATTTGATAAATTTTGTGCTTGTGTGGCTTCTATTCAACAATCATTGTTAGGATCAACTCCTTTTAGTGAGACCCTCTGGAAATTTTTTGAGAAAAGCCTCCTAAGCATAAACCATCAGTTGTTGTCTACATCACAACTTGAGAAAATAGATAAGGAGGATTTATCAAACCTTAGGCACCATGAACAAAAAGACCTATATCTTAAGAACATGGAACCGAGACCCAAACAAGATTGTGAGATGGTTATAGTTGAACTACCTAGTTGCATGCGTGGGATAGATTTCACCAAAACATATGACACGCGTAAGGAATCCTTTAGGCAAATAGAACATAGTAGTCAAGTTTTTGAGAACAATTCTTATGAATCGGACCAAGAATTTGAAATGGCTAAAGAAGGATTTGAGATGCTTAAGAGTGTGTTTGGGTTAGATCATACTAAAACACATGATGAAAATATAGGAGATAATGAGGTGGAAACTCCAAGCCCACAACCCCTGCCAATACTTGAGGAACACACACCACCTATAACTTACCCAGAAGAAGTAGAAGAGACTATAGGAACCCCGATTGATAGAGAACCTGATAACATCAAATTATCCTGAATATTAAGTGTCAATTTACCCCAATAATGCTTGTAATTTATATCATTTATATGGATTTATGCTTGTTTTCCATTATATTTTACTTTCAGGAAAATTACGAGCATTGGAGCTAAAGAGACGCGAAATTGGAGAGTTTATTGAAGATTTATCATAGTATGCTCACTTTGAAGAAGTTACAGCGTAACTCCTCTCTCACATTACGCCGTAACTAAAGTGTGGCTCAGAAAACCAACTTATCAGAAGATTACGGCGTAACTCTCCCAAAGATTACGACGTAACCATATTAGGTCAAATGAGGTTCCGCGTCGCTGATAATTACGCCGTAACTCATGCATCAACTACGACGTAACCAAGATTTATTGAAGATACGGCGTAACTCATTCCTGAGGTTATGCCGTAACCAACATTATTAGTACAAATTACGAAGAATTGTAAGTTACGGCATAACTCTTTTATTAGTTACGCCGTAACCAGATCTGGCCTACAAATACCCCACGATTTCCAGCATTTCAAATCATCCCATTTCACACACAACAATCAGATAATGTGAGAAGAAGTTGAAGGCAGATCTAGAGGAGCATACGAAGCTATCTCCAAGGGAGAAATCACTCCCTTACGATAAGCATTAGCTTTTTATCTTTTCTTTACTTTCGATTCATGTATTTCGTAACATTAAACATTGAATTGATTTGTATGGTTAATATGAGCGGCTAAGCACCTCTTGGTGCTGGGCTAGTTATGATTTGTTTTGTTTGCTTTTGCATTGCTTCCGTATAATTATTTCTAAGTGTATGCATGCATAGATTATTGGTAGCTACCCTTTTTTCGGTAGTTTTGAATGGCGGTAGAGGCTAGTTGCTTAGGAGATATGACCAACTGACCCTAAGTGAGTAGACTGAGACGGGAAGGGTAAGATATGACCAACTGACGACCCTTTCTACTTGTGCGATTTGACCAACTGATCACCTACCGTTTGGATGAACTTAAGAATTAGGGGGTGAGTGTTTAAGATGCTAGCGCCCGGGCACTCACTATTATAAGTATAGCATGTAGCGGAACTTAATGACTTGGCTTAGGGGACCAGGAACAACCGGACTTATGAGGGGACACCTGACTTCTCAAGTGGTATCCTTTGCTGATAGGTTATGACGAACTGACCGAATGCTGTCCTCTCGACTTTGACCCCACCTAAAGTAATTGGAAGTAATTAGACGTAAACACTACTAGTTAGGATGAGTAACTAGGTTAGCACCACTCTCCTCTATTGATCACATCCATTGCCTTTATCTTCTTTAGTAGTTAATTAATTAATTCCTTATCGAAATCATATTAAAATCTGTGACACCTAGACTTAGTATAAATCCACACACATAGCTCTTGGGACGACCTCGGTTTTACCGAATACTACACTACACACGACCGGGTACACTGCCCGTTAGTGCATTAGGGTAGACCATAGGTATAACGAGTAATTATAAATATTAAAACCTGGTCAGTAAAACCTGCATCAAGTTTTTGGCCCCGTTGCCAGGGAGTTATATTAGGATTGCTATTAAGTCTTTCATTTTTGTTTTGTTTTAAAATTTTCTCAAATTCTCATGATCTGTTTTCAAGTTTTTAGGTACCATGAAAGTTGTTAACATTGATGACCTCACTCTTGAGGAATATTTGGCGTTGACAAGAGAATAACAAGGGTCGGGGCTCGTAAGACCGGCAATTGGAGCTGATGTTCGTTTCGAAATTAAAGACCAATTTATGAGGGAGCTTCGTGCTAACCCTTTTTCAGGAAATAGGGAAGAAGATGCGTATGAGCACGTTGAGAATGTATTGTACATCGCAAGCCTTTTCAACATTCCGGGTGTGTCTCATGACGCTGTTATGCTAAGGGTGTTCCCCATGACTCTTACTGGGGCTGCCAGAAGATGGATCGAAAGATTGCCCGCCGAGGAAGTTAATACTTGGGCTCTAATAAAGAAGCACTTCATCCAGAGGTATTGTCCTCCGTCGAAGATATCTAACCAGCTCTTGGAGATCCATAATTTCAAGCAAGAAGACGATGAAACGTTGTATCAAGCCTAGGATAGATACAACGATCTCCTCTACAAGTGTCCTACACATGATCTGAACAAACAGCAAAAGGTTAACATCTTCTACAAAGGAATCAACGTGACTGCAAGACAGATGCTGGACTATCAAGGACTAATTCCTAGCATGACTCCTACTCTAGCAATTGAAGCCATTCAAAAAATGGCTGATCATTCCCAAAAATGGCACGATGGAGGAAGCAAAAGAAACCAAGGTGAAAGTTTTGAAGGATTTGAAGCCATCACTAACAAGCTAGAGAATCTGGGCCGAGATATGCTAAAAATCAAAGAAACTGTTCATGCCATCCAAGTAGGTTGTTAAAGTTGTGGGGGAGGACATCTCATTAAGAATTGTCCTAACATTAACGAAGAGAACACAATCGAAGAAGCTAAATATGGAGAAAATCGACCATTTTACGGGGATAATCGTAATGGCTATTGTGGAGGACCTTCCCCATATTATGAGCGTGGTGAAAGAAGAGCTAACTTGGAGGAAATGATTTACAAGTACCTTGTAGATTCGACTAAGAGACAGAAAGAGCAAGAAGAATGGCTGGAAAACTTCCAAGATAATACAAACAAAAGCCTTTCTAGCCATGACGTATCACTAAAAAACTTGGAAACTATGATTGGGAAGCTTGGCGACGAGGTACAAAAAAGAAATGAGGCACAAAAGAATAAATCAACAGTATGTAAAGCCGTATTTTCTAAAAATGACAAATCCACTGATGAGTCTAATAAAAACAATGATACCGATGGGGTAAGAGAGTTACGCCGTAACCAAACATCGGAGTTATGGCGTAACCAGGACATGAGCAATGACAAGTCTACCAAAATTGACGACTCTAAAAGGAAGAATCATTGGTGTAAGGCTATTGCAATTGATGATGGAGAGTGTTACAACCTATGGGCCTCTTGCGACCCTCGGAAGGCCTGCGATGGAGGGGTCGAAAAGGAAAGGATTAATGATGACCGATACATGTGGACTACACTTAACGATGAAGAAAGATTAGCCAAATTCTCGATTAACGAAGTGGAAGGACCACCTATCAAGCATTGGTGCAGGCCCTTACTAATTACGAAAGATGAGTTCACACAAGCATGGCCGACTTGCAACCCCTTTCGTGAGTATTTCAACAGAGGGGGCAATGTGAAGAACGAAGTTTGGATATGCCCACATGAATCGGGAAGACATGACGTTGATTTTGGGGACCTATCATTCAGAGATTGGTATTCAGTAAGGTTCGGTGATGCAATAATTAATTCAGTTTTGTTAAAAAATTTAGAGCTCAAATATGAGAAACATATTCTTCAAAGAAAGACCATTAAACCTCTCAATGATATTCCTTCTTGCAACAACGATGACGAAGGAACTCGAAGTCATTAGTGTGAGCAAATTGAAACCACTGACGGAAATTTTTGGGCATCTTGCAACCCTTTTGATTATGAATGTGATGGGGGAAGCAATATTGAGAGAGCTGGGGAAGACGAGTTCCTATGGACCTCGACTAATGACTCAGAAAGAACAGAATTGCCTTGGCCAGAAGATTTAGGGTTCGACGATTGGGTCAAAATCAAATACGGAAAAATAGACGCGCTCACTAAGGAGAAAATCTGGAGTGGATGTATGAGTAAAGACGAACCAAGCAACGCAGTTCCAAATGAATAATCGGATAATGACACCAAGGATTCATCGAGGAAGGAAAAAGAGGAATGCAAACAAGTGCTAGTGGAAACTTTACTCGACGATGAACAACTTAAAGATACCGATTCCGACGATGATGATTTTGATTACCTCGAACTACAAGGTGAAGATGGGTTCGTTGACCCTGAAGATGAAGTACATGAGAAGATAAGATGCAAACTTCTTGGCATTCCGTATAAGAGGCCGCCACCAATTATAGCCGAAAAGTATGAGTTCACTCGATACCATTTAGGGCCGGAGGAAAAATTTTGCAAAATTCGGAATATCGAGACTAAAGAGTAGTGTCGCTTGGGTCAGACATAACTTGATGAAGGACATGGAGGAAGTTGGCCAAGTCCAAAGGCCACCATAAATACCCAAGGATCTGAGTCTAACTTAAAGACTCGTAAATAAAGAAAAGTGCTCTTTCGGGAGACAACCCGAATTATCCCTTTTATTTGTTTTATTTCCATTTCTGTTGGGTTTTGTGTTTTTAACCATTTTTGCAGGAAACAAAGAAAAGTTGCTGCTGCAGCATGCTGATCTGACCAGAGTTACGGCATAACTCATTCTCATGATTACGCCGTAACAGGCCCCTTGCAGCAGAACTTCAGATGCACTACCAGTTACGGCATAATCCCATCTCAGTGGTTACGCCGTATCAACACTTTTGCAGCATATGCTAGGTTTTGCCTAGTTACGGCGTAACTCCTTCTGGAGTTACGACGTAACTATCCTCTGCATTACTTCTTTCATTTTAAACACAATAACATTGTATTAGTCTTTTAAATGAACTTTGTGAGTGTGTTCTGATAAGATCGTTTATGAGCTCTAGGGGATAACAATAACAACGATTATAATGCACAACGGAATAAGAAAACATCATTTGTTATTATTAACAAAGTTCTTCGTCATCATCTCTAAACTATTAATCGACTAACTAATACCCTAGGCGTTCTCCCCTAACACCTAGGCTAAACACACACACACCTTTGGTGTTCACATCTTGACACACATTAAAACCTAATTCCCTGCCTCTCTTTATATACTAGAGAGTCTAGGGTTACAAATACTACTAGGGGCTATATAATAAATATTATTTTAACAAATAAGTCCCTTGTCTTCAATAGTCTTCATAAGTCTTTCATCTTTCATATTTTGTCATAATCAACTCAAATATAATTCCTAACAATCTTCCCCTAGTTGATAATGACAAAACCAAATAAGCACGAACTTCCCCTGAAGTTAAGATGTCATGAAAGATAAGAACTTCCCCTTAAACATGCAATATCACCAAGGTTCTTCAAGTTGCAAATCTTCTATGTAATGCCTTCTTCCCCTTTTTGTCAATATCCACTAGGAGACGCTAAGTAGAAGAAACTTTGATTCCAACCACCACAAACCAATATCATACGACTAATCCATCCTTCTAATGCCTCAGGATACCCGCCATGAAGATCACCAAAAAGCTTGCTAAAAATGAAATTAAGGCAAAAGAAATTTGAACCAATAGTACAAATACTAACAAGTAGTAGTAAAAACCTTCCCCTCGAATGATGCATGTAAATAACCATAAGAACTTGTCGAATAACTAACCACCATGATCACAAATACGTTGTAGTTCCAGCCATGAAGAACATAGTACCTGTTAGAATACTAATAAAGATGACTACAATAGCATTTGTGACCACGCATTAGTAGCATGAAGAATAGTTCTTTATCTTGAACCTGATTCATGAACATCAGGTCACAACCAAAAACTCAAAATCCAAAACATCATACATGTGTCGTCCGATAATCAAGCCAAAACCAAATTTTGAACAACTTCCCCTCAAATCCAAATTTTAGTGTGTGTGTCCAACTCATCCAGAAACAAATATCTAAACAGTGTGTGTAATCCAATAACCAAAAATGCTTCGAAAACCAAACAAATTGAGCATTCAAACAACTTCAATAACCTGTGTGTGTGAACCAAAATCTCATGTGTGTGTCGCCAAAAATCCATAACAATCGTCACACTCGACTTCCCCTTAACACCAAACATATCATCAAAATATAGTACTGTCCACCAATCAATCAACTCTAAGCTCACATATATGTACTGATCTTGAGCATTTTTCTTTCAAAAATCCATAAATATTAGCATGAATAAAGACGGTAGCAGCTTGTAACTTTCACATGACTTGTATCCTACTATCAATAACACCATGTGTAAAATCCACCGACCCATGGAAAAGTTACCTTTATTTTGTGAATTTTCATAGGTCAGTACAAAACATAACCCGTACAAAAGGTAGCCCACATCCGAATATTAACTTATGCAAATACTCGGCAATAAATTACGCAAAGTCAAAAGCAATATATTGTTGTCTTGCTTATCATCAAAGCACACCAACCAATTAAAAATCATAGACCAATTTAATATTCCTTAATACCAAAAGATGACAGATCTCTTTATTACGTATTCAATTAATCTGCTATTGACCCATGATAAAATCAACCAATCAGTATTCATAAATCAGTATCAGATGCAACCATGTATGACAATCAATATAATTAGCAAATCCCTTTATCACCTTCTTGTCGCCACATAAAAATCAAACAAACAGACCCGATAAAAATAACGATTTACCTCATAATTAAATTTTCTTCGAGGCTGCTTCTGTCGACAACAATAAAAACCTTCAATAAATCCTAAAAATCCGAACACAAACCAATCGTACATCAAAGTACTGTTCCAGCAGTACTTTGAAAATCCTTCAGCAGCCAACTTCGATGCCTTATATCTTTTTACTGGAAGTTCAGATCGAAGATCCCTCCAGTGAAAAGTTAGATTGTTATATAGAGAACGTCCTCCCAAAATTTCGTCATGATCCAACGGTTAGCGAAAAAGTTATGATCGTTTCAAAAAAGTGCTATAGAAGCTTTACGGAATTTTTTCAGTTTCAGCAGCAGACTTCGACATTGAATAACTTTTGATTGCGAGTTCAAATTGACAATCCCTCTGGTGAAAAGTTAGATGGATATACTGAGATGCACCAGAAAAAAGTTTAGCTCGATCCAATGGTTCAATAAAAAGTTATCGCTATTTGAAAACAGCCGTGCAGAAAGATACGAAAATTTTTAACAGCTTCGAATTTTGTATCTTTTCATCGAAAAACCTTGTAGATCCCTATATCAAGAGCTCCCCGCTATGATACCAATTGATAAGATCGTTTATGAGCTCTAGGGGATAACAATAACAACGATTATAATGCACAGCGGAATAAGAAAACATCGTTTGTTATTATTAACAAAGTTCTTCGTCATCATCTCTAAACTATTAATCGACTAACTAATACCCTAGGCGTTCTCCCCTAACACCTAGGCTAAACACACACACACCTTTGGTGTTCACATCTTGACACACATTAAAACCTAATTCCCTGCCTCTCTTTATATACTTGAGAGTGTAGGGTTACAAATACTACTAGGGACTATATAATAAATATTATTTTAACAAATAAGTCTCTTGTCTTCAATAGTCTTCATAAGTCTTTCATCTTTCATTTTTTTTCATAATCAACTCAAATATAATTCCTAACATGTTCCCTGTAAACCCTCACGAGACTTCACTCGTCCACTTGGGACACCAAGTGGTTTAAAAGGCTTGTTGCATATGCTAAATGCAACCGTGATTCCTACGAAAGTGAGTTAGGTTTATTTTTCATTTTTTTTAGAATTATGCTTGTCGGTAGTGTGATTTCAGGGATTGAAGTTTGCTTATTGATGCTTATGCGAAGGCACGACTCTCTTTTGTGGGCCTTCTTTCTTTTTTAAGCAAATTTCAGGGAGTTCTCGCTCTAATTCTAGTTTTTTCTTCACCTTTATTTAACGCTTAAATAAAGTTGGGGGACGGGAGTAGAATTGTCTCTTGAACTTTATTTGTAAGTCTCGTCTACTCACTTACAATTCAAGGGACTTTGTACAGTTCAAGTGGGGGGACGGGAGTAGAATTGTCTCTTGAACTTTCATTTGCCCTCGTTTTTCTAGTTTATTTTGAAAAATTATGCCATTTTTAAAATTTTGACATGTTTTTCTTAACCTAACTAGATTAGACCTTAGCCGAGCACATATAACCCTTGATATTTTATGGTGAGATTAGCCTTATCCGTTTCCAAAATTTTACCCCAAATCCACCAAATTATGAGTGTGCCGATAGCTTGTAAACTTTAAAACTTGGCCTTTGCATCATTTCGAGACCACCATAGACGAGGTATGTTGAGTTAGCTCGATGTATTTAGACTTTTCAGTTTAAGAAGGCAGTATTATAGGATTATAACCCAAATAGCCTACCATTGTGTGTCTATCGATTAGTCACCTCGACGTCTCGACCCCCATGTGAAACCCTTTTGTTGCACTCACCTTTAGTGCAAGATACCCTTAGATATACCCATCTGAGCCATTACTTTCATTTTGTTAACCCAATATATTATTCGTTACACCTATACACTTTAGCCTACCCTGTAGTCTTTATTTGTGATTAGGAAGTCATCATTTGCCTAAGTTCAAGGTTCAAGTGGAAAGGTTCGGGAATCACGCTTTCATCGACGACATATTCTTAAAGATCATTGAAGACCCCCCAAATTCCCATTGTTCATCTCAAGTGGGGGGATGTTATGTTTATGTTAAAAAAAAAAAAAAAAAAAAAAAAAAAAAAAAAAAAAAAGGATGTGATTTGGAAAAAAAAAAAAAGGTTATGTTATTTAGTTTATTGTAAAGTCCGATGTTATAAGCACTATGTTATGAGCTTAATATAGATTTAGTATCGAGGAGGCCACCTCGGTCACATTTGAATATTGGAGTTGGTAATTGCGCCAACAGTTGAAGAAAATGTAGTGTGCCCATCATGACGTCCTCTAATGACACATCTACCTAGTTAGGAATCTATCTAATAAAGTCTACTTGAGGGCAAGTAGAGTTCAAGTGGGGGATATTTGATAACATCAAATTATCCTGAATATTAAGTGTCAATTTCCTCCGATAATGCTTGTAATTTATATCATTTATGTGGATTTACGCTTGTTTTCCATTATATTTCACTTTCAGGCAAATTACGAGCATTGGAGCTAAAGAGACGCAAAATTGGAGAGTTTATTGAAGATTTATCATAGTATGCTCACTTTGAAGAAGTTACGGCGTAACTCCTCTCTCACATTACACCATAACTAAAGCGTGGCTCAGAAAACCAATTTATCAGAAGATTACAGCGTAACTCTCCCAAAGATTACGACGTAACCATATTAGGTCAAATGAGGTTCCGCGTCGCTTATAATTACGCCGTAACTCACGCATCAACTACGACGTAACCAAGATTTATTGAAGATACGGCGTAACTCCTTCCTGAGGTTATGCCGTAACCAGCATTATTAGTGCAAATTACGAAGAATTGTAAGTTACGCCGTAACCAGATCTGGCCTATAAATACCCCACGATTTCCAGCATTTCAAATCATCTCATTTTACACACAACAATCAAAGAACGTGAGAAGAAGTTGAAGGCAGATCTAGAGGAGCATACGAAGCTATCTCCAAGGGAGAAATCACTCCCTTACGATAAGCATTAGCTTTTTATCTTTTCTTTACTTTCGATTCATGTATTTCGTAACATTAAACATTGAATTGATTTGTATGGTTAATATGAGCGGCTAAGCACCTCTTGGTGCTGGCCTAGTTATGATTCCTTAATTGTTTTGTTTGCGTTTACATTGCTTCCGTATAATTATTTCTAAGTGTATGCATGCATAGATTATTGGTAGCTACCATTTTTTCGGTAGCTTTGAATGGCGGTAGAGGCTAGTTGCTTAGGAGATATGACCAACTGACCCTAAGTGAGTAGACTAAGACTGGAAGGGTAAGATATGACCAACTGACGACCCTTTCTACTTGTGCAATTTGACCAACTGATCACCTACCGTTTGGATAAACTTAAGAATTAGGGGGTGAGTGTTTAAGATGCTAGCGCCCGGGTACTCACTATTATAAGTCTAGCATGTAGCGGAACTTAATGACTTGGCTTAGAGGACCAGGAACAACCGGACTTATGAGGGGACACCTGACTTCTCAAGTGGTACCCTTTGCTGATAGGTTAGGACGAACTGACCAAATGTTGTCCTCGTAACTTTGATCCCACCTGAAGTAATTGGAAGTAATTAGACGTAAACACTACTAGTTAGGATGAGTAACTAGGTTAGCACCACTCTCCTCTACTGATCACAACTTTTTCCTTTATCTGCTTTAGTAGTTAATTAATTAATTCCTTATCGAAATCTTATTAAAATCTGTGACACCTAGATTAGTATAAATCCACACACATAGCTCTTGGGAAGACCTCAGTTTTTACTGAATACTACACTACACACGACCGGGTACACTGCCCGTTAGTGCATTAGGGTAGACCATAAGTATAACGAGTAATTATAAATATTAAAACCTGGTCAGTAAAACCTGCATCAGAACCTTTGGACCAAACACCACTTGAGAATGTAGGTTTAGATGCTTGTTGTCGTGACCTCTCTCTTAGTCCTAGGGAAGTTCCTAATTTTGATGAACTGGAGCCTCAACCAAAAACCTTACCCAATTTTCCGTCTTTAGATGTGAATCTAGGAATTGAATTAGGCCCAATCCACCCAACAAAATAAATAGTCCAAGTAGTTGCTTGATAAAGGTAGTAGACTCTAGGCCATGTAGAGTGGAAGCTAATATAGGAGTAACCCATGACCTTACACACTTACATCACCCATTCATGGTTGATAACAAGAAACATTATGGGTTTAAACAGGGTTTATTAGATCAAGATGGATCCTTAACTAAGAATCTTTTGAAGTTGATATAAGATGATCTATTTTTAGGAGAGAGATTTGATTCACCCGCTACACCAATAGAATTAGGTAAGGTTATAATGAATGGAGCACACTCCTTTGAGCATATAAATCACCCATCACCCTCTCCTCACGTAGCAAATTTCCACCCTAAGGGTGTGTATCGCTACTATCACCCGCACTTAAGCTTAAGTGTAGGAAAAACTTCCCCTTTATCCGTTAAATAAGTGTAGAGTCAAGCTCGTGACTCGAACAAAAACAAGCGCTTCTTGGGAGGCAACCCATGTGTATTTGTTTTTCATTTTTATTTTTGTGTTTATATATCTTTTTGTTTATTCTCATGTTAGACTTTGTGAAAATGTTTTATTTTGTTTTTAACCTCGTCTTAATTACATATAAAGGTATTTTACAAAAAGATAAGTGTAGGGAAGATCAAACATGTTTTTAAGAACATGAAAATGAGAATTACAATTAGTGAAATTGATATATATGTGTGTGTTTGTTAGAGTCAAATGCTTGTATCGAGTAATAATGGATGTTTTGCAGGAACTTTTCCAAATTTTAAAGATATAATTTTTTCAGAATTTTTCCAGAAAAACGCAGACCAGTTTCCATCAGGATAACCTGACGGCGTCAGGATCATAACCTGACGACGTCAGGAAGAGCAGAAACAACTTATAGCTTTCTCTCGTTTTCTGTGCTACTTATAAATTTTTGGAAATTCTCAGGTCTTAATTTTCCAGAAAATCTGCAAACATCCATTCCACAAGCATTATATCTTATTTAAGTCTGGAATTACATCTTGTTGTGATTTTTCTTTATTTGGTTTGATGCTTTGGGTTATCTGTTTTCTCAAAGTGTGCAGGTTATATTTGGCAAGAAGAAGAAACTCAACATTGGATGGAGCTTATCATGCATACATTCTTCTTGGAAAAGAATTTAACCACTACTTCACACGGATCCTACCGAGCTAATTAAGGGAGTACTAGTTTCTTTCTCTTTTAATTACCTTCCGTTATCATAACTTTGATACTTTTGGGGAACATTGGGGACAATGTTCAGTTTAAGTGTAGGGAGAGAGAATAAAACGGGAACTTTAACTATGCTTATCCTTGATCATTTGTCTTGTCCTATTTTATTTGTGTAATAAACCATGATAAATATTTTTAAGGGCAATTTTAGCGCCAAATTTAAAATTTTTCATGACATGTACGGGTGGGTCTTTAGTCTTAATAAAGCGTCTCATGCATAGGAGTTATATGACTAGCATAAAAACCCTTTACCACTCAAATTCCACCCCAAAAATGTGAGGTTCGCCCCTAGATCTATAGGAATTAAAGCATTCACCTTTAATGCTTCGAGAGTGTACCGGTAGTATAATAGATTCTAGAATTGTTTTGTGATGCATTCTGAGATCGCTAGTGAGACTACACTTGTGTAGTTAGGAATGACTATAATGATAAGAGGCATTAGGAAAACCCTTGTTTAATACCCGTATTATAATTACTTTTTCCACATCAGTTGAGTAATTCCCCCACACCCTTTCGATGTACTCATCTTTAGTACACGATACTCCTAGTTAACCCCTCAGAGCCTATCCTTTTCGTGGTTCTCGTGGATGTTTCATTTTTCCGAATATCAATGAAGAGCATTGTTTACAATCAACCCCCAAATGTACACCCAAATAGCCTTAGCCTACCTTATATGCACTCACTTTTAATGCATTATTGTTATCATACTAAACCCTTAGTTCAATTATCTAGTTACTTGCATGGTTATAAGTCGAGCCATATCTTTTGTACACAGTTTTGGGACGATTGGGACTCATGGGTAAAGTTAAATTTTATGGAGTGACGGGAAAGAACGTTAAATTCAAATTCCCTTTATTTACATAATAAGGTACTCCAAGTGTTTTGATCTTTTCAATTCGGGTCAAATTAGTGTTAGAGTAATAAAAACTCAAGTGTAGGGATGCTCCTATAAATCCCTTATATTTTGATGTTATCGTAGAGGATGGTAGATTAAAAATGTGCGCAATTTATATATAAAAAAAAAAGAAAAAAAAATCGAAAAAAAAAAGAAAAAAAAGAGAGTGTTAAAAAAAATTAAAAAAAAAATGAAAAAAACCTTACGGGCTACGATCATACATCTATCTTTATATTTATGTATGTTTGTTTCAAAGTTATCTAGAGTTTAGTGAGTCGAGTCTTGGCTTAGCAACACCATTCTTTTCATGCTTGTAACATAAGATTTTTGACTTGCCACCACTAAATCGCCTATCCAACCAAACCCTTTGTTTCCCTAACCGTAAGCCTAACGTTACAACCCTTTAAAAGACCTCTTAGATAGTTGTTCCTAGGTGCTTACGCCAAAGCGGTGGAGGTTTGATCTAGTCTCAAGCCTATGGTAATTTATGTACTATGACCGGTTAATGAGTGTTTATCTTCCATTTCCATTTGTTATATTTCATATACACCCGAGAGATGAGAGAATCCAAACACCACTTGTGAGGTGCTAGTATATAATTTCCGTGCTTGTTATGACTATTGCGGTGCTTTTACTTGTTGTGAACTATGTTAAACCAATGCTTTATGCCCCCTAACTTATAAATTAATTGGCCAAAAGCACATTTGCTTGAGGACAAGCAAATAACAAGTGTAGGGATATTTGATAAGGATTTAAAACGTACACTTTTAAGGGGTCATTTAAACCCTTAATCGCCCACTTTTACATATGTTACTGCTTAATTTCGTTCCTTTTCACTTTTTAGGTCTTTTGGAAGAAAAATGTTGGAATGATGCATTTTTGGACGAAAAGGAGTGAATATATGAAGAAAAATGGCTAAGTCAAGATCAAGACACTCAGGCTGCAGGAATTAAACCTGACGGCGTCCTAAACAGAGGGCGACGCCGTCCCTCTTTATGTAATTTGATTTGTGACGACTCAGTAGCGATTTTGCTATTTTACACCTGACGGCGCCAGGCTTTGAAGAGTAAGGGCGTCACGAAGACTTTTCTTCTCAGACGACCTAGATCCAGATTCAGAGACGTCACGACTAAAGACTGACGGTGTCACAACCACAACGTGATGCCGTCGAAATGATGACTTGGCCAAGACGAAACCCTAATGACGGCGATCTGACGGCTTCCCAACTATAAGGTGATGCCGTCGCAGTTGTAAAATTATATATAGAAATCGAATTTTCAAAATTTTAGAAGGTAGACTTGTGGAGTAAAAACCTAAAACGTTTTGGTCCGGTTTAGACAGTATCTTAGGGTTCTCATACCCTATTTTACATCAAGATAAGTAATTTACTTCATTGATTTCATTATGTCTTCGATTGTATGTGTGTATGCTTGCATGTTTAACATGTCCGGCTAAATTTCTTGTGTGTTTGCTTAGATCTATGAAACCTAGTTATTAATTATTGATTGGTTGTCTCTTATCTTAATTGTAATTGGCTTAGGATTGCACTAGGCTATCATTGTGTTTTTAATGCTTGAGTAATCTTTGTGAACCTTAGTTTATAACCACCTAGCGTAATTGTAGACTAAACGTCCAAAGATAACCTTAGAGTTAGTTTATGAATCCTAGAGATTTTGTAGGCAATAACCTTAAGGTAGTCTCAAAGAGTTAGGGATAAAAGCATACCCTACGACCTTAGAAAACACAACGCGTTAAGAATAAGGACGTGACAATTCAACCACCAATAAAAGATAACTAGGGAGTAATAGTATCTAGGTAGACACATTTTTAATCATCATACGAGCACACATCAATAGACATAGACTACCCCTTAGTTTAGATAATTAGATAAGTAGAGTAATCGGTAGAAGTACCAACCCCCAAATCCAAACCCCGAGATCTTTATAAAAAATATAAAAAGATAAAAAATAATCTTTCTCAACCTCAAACCTTAGCATAGTACATCTCTCACTAGCATATATCAATACCCGAGGCTTACCCAATACTACACTACAACGATTAGGTTCACTGCCTAGGGTGTTGAAAAACTTGCTCGACGAAAAGGAAGTTCCTATGACCCTGAATGCGTTATACGCGCATCATAAATATTAAAGAGAAATTCTTCATGATCTTATTAGGATGCCCAAATCCTAGTATGGAGAATTCTCAACAAGAATAATATTAGAAAGATCTATCATTATCCAACATTATAAAATATGATGATTTTAAAACGTGACCTTTTGTTTTTAAGAAATTTCCTTCCTTGTAGTTTTCAATCATACACGGATCGTATCAAGTTTTAAAAGTACAATATACTCTTAAGAAACTTGGTAACGAAGCTTAGGTACCAACTGTAGAAAACTAGAAGGGGGGGGGTTGAATAGTTTTACCGATTAATACTTTGTTTTAAAATATTTAGATCGACTTATGTCAATCTATTTGAATGTGTATGTTGGATGTTGATAGATAAGTATGTAAATATGTAATGCAAAGATAAAGAGTAAGAAGCACAAAACCACGACGCGAGTATTTATAGTGGTTCGGCTAAAAGGACACCTTCCTTGCCCTACTCCACTCCCCGAGTCACCTACTCGAGAGTTCGTAATCACTACACAACACAAACTCCTTGTGGTGGAGAAGCCTTCACAATGTCGCCTACTCTTTATCCGGTACAAGGCTAGACACCGAGTTCTTCCATGAGGTAGAACCAAACCTATCACAATGTCGCCTACACTTTATCCGGTACAAGGCTAGATACAATCCTTATAACAACATCAACAAAGATATCAATATCCTTTGACTCAATACTAATCTATCTTGTACATCGACACACCATATCAAATGTACACCCTAGGCACCTTTCACTAATGCCTTTGACACGACTCCTAGGCACTCATCACTATGCCTTCAACACGGACTTTCGGCACCCTTCACTAATGCCTTTAACACGGATCTTCGGCACCTTTCACTAATGCCTTCGATACGACTCTTCGGCACCTTTCACTAATGCCTTCTTCTTGACCCTTTAGACATCTTTCACCTATGTCTTCGACACAACACTTCTAATGAGAGGAAGAAAGAACTATCAACAAGAGAACTTCAGTAGTCTTGATGATGACGAAGCTAGGCAACTCATGGACTTGAGCTTGCTCGACTTCAAGAGGTGGTGATCTCGCCTTTAAGAGGAACCTAGAGAATCACACAAAAACAAACACAAACTACATAGAAAGATCCTTTGGATATGAGGTTAGAGAGTTCACAATACTAGGAGAAAGTATGTGTAGAAGTGGCAACATACAATGAAGAAATTGCTCACTATTTATAGACAAAAATTCACTACTGTCCCACGGATCCCACGGATCCCTTGATTGAGGGATCCGTCTAGTGTATTCCTAGGGATCCGTAGGACGCTCCCTCTAAATGGGTTGTGGGTCATGGATCATTGATCATGGGTTATAGACTTTGAACCATGGGTATCTAAATAGACACAATGTATCTAAAAGATGCAATGCATCTAGTCAATGGGTCATGGGTTAGCTCCATGGGTCATGGATAATACCCATTATGACTTATGCATGATGTCATGCAATGGGTCATGGATCATGCTCCATGGGTATGGGTTATGGACTTTGGGCTTTACCCAACTACATTCAATGTATTTAGTCAATGGGTCAAATACTTAGAATTCTACCCATTATATTACCCAATTCAATACATACTAAGTATGTGTATATATACCAATTATGTAAACACTAGTTGTTGTACATATGCATTACTATAACATGAAAACACCATTACTTTGTTTAGTGTTTTATATGAAAACGTGAGTGTGTTAGTAAACTATTGGCTCAAACCATTTACGTATTTTATTTGTTTCGTTAAAATGATTTTATGTTTGTTATCGACAAAACATTAGAAGATCGTAAAATATAAATAAACATTTTTACGGCTTATTTGTATTAACACAATTCTTAGAACGTGAATCATTGGTGTATTGGAATACCCTAATGATTTTTGGCAAACCATTACAGCCATGAACGGATTTGATATGTCTTTACCCGTAGCCGTTAGCTCAGGACTAGCCATGGGTTTCCACTACCTTTACCACAAGCCATGATCTTATGGGCTAGCCAACTCTTCATCAGCATAGACATGGTGAGTTGAGCACCACACATTTTCTGGCAAATTGTCAGCCGTCAACGGATTTGAGGTCTCTTTACCAGAGCCGTTTGCTCATGGAGTAGCCAATGTTTTGGTGTATCAGACCATGGTACATTGAGAACCATCTGATTTTGAGTAAACCAACAACTATCAACAGATTTGATAATCACACCAGAGCCGTACCCTCATGGTGAGTCAACTCTTTCTTGTTTGAGAGACATGGTGAGTTGATTACCATTGGTTTTCAAAAGAGTTTTTGTACCATGTGTGCCAGAATCAAGACACATTTGCACACCAAAACTTAATATAACCAAAATCTGTCTGTTTCAAAAAGCTATTTTGCAAAACACTTGATACGAAAAGAGAAATGAAAAACCAACAAAGACAATTTATACAACATATATATACACAAAAGAAGGTTTACACAATACCATGATCAAGCAGTAGAACCTCTGGCGGCAACAAGTTGCTTCTTGATAAACCCAACAAATTGCTCTGCAGTTGTCAAGTCATTACCCATAACCTCACCAACAATCTCCAGCTTCAGTCTAAGCATCTTCTCCATAAGCTTGACTGAGAGAGGGTAGGACACATCTGCAAACATGTATAACACCATACCAGAAGTAGTTTCTAACACATGAACATTTGACAGAGGATACAGCCTCCAGTTGCAAATCTACCACTTATCCTGATCAGACCAAACCAAGAAACAATGACCACCTGCTTGAGAATCCATCAACACCCTAAGATCACCTAGTAAGATCAACCCAGCACCAACAACATGATGAGTGTCATAATAGAGGAGAACCAATCCATACAACTTCACCAATTCATGTCTATCTACCAGATGCAGAATCTCCCTGAGACATGTAAAATGTTTTGAAGACCTATCCATCCTGTAAATAGCATTAAATACCCCCAAAGGAGTAGTGAGCACCTCCCAACCAGCAAGAGGAGAATAGGTAACAAGATCCTCTTCAGTGGAGTCCTCATCCACATCAACCTTGATGAAGGTCATATCTTCTGCTTGTAGATCCACAACTTGAAAAACTGACTTGGGTGTATGCTTGGCAAAAGGCTTCTTTCTGGTGCTCTTGGATATAGGAGCAGAAGGAATAGGAGTCTTAGTACTTGCAACAGTAGGAAGAGGTGAATCAAAAGGAATTGGAGCTTTAGTAGCAGGAGGAAAAGGTGTCTCTTCAGGAAATGGAAGCATCAGTAGGAAGAGGAGTGGCAATGGGAATTGGAGCATCAGAAGGATTGGTAGTAGAACCAACTGGCGGGGGTGGAAGGACAGTTGAATCAGAAGGAGTTGAAGATTCAGTAGACTTCTGCTTCTTGGAAGAAGGTGCTTCTTCCTCAGAACTTTTCCTCTTCAAGGACCTGTTAAAAGCCTGCGCCTGGGAGAATCCAAGAGCCTTTTTAATCTTTTCAAACTTCTATTTCAACTGTTCATCAGTTAAAATTTTCACCCTAGCCATGGTCCATCCAGTAGAGTAGACAGCACTGCTCTGATTCTTGACAAAGTGTCTCATGAAATCTCTTTGTTGTGCCTTTGTCATAGGCCTATTTTTTCTTTCCTTTGCTAACCTCTCAGCAAGAGCTTGTCTCCTCTTCTTGATCAAGGCTGCCATCCTGGCTGGAAAGTTATCTGCATTCACATCAGCACCCAATAAATCCCTGGAGAGGGATGCATTAGTTTTCACTTGAGTCATGATGTCAACCCAATCAGACTCAGTATAGTACATGGCAGAGGTAAGAATATCCTGTTGTCTCTTCTTGGCCATATCTTCTCTATGTCTGGCCAACCTAGCAAGTTCTTCCTCATGTGACTTTTGTGCAGCCTCTGCACCAAGTTTGTCTTCCTCCATCTGCTTTGGAGTCCTTTCTTTGACAGGAGGATCCTCTTCTACCATTGGAGATTTGCCTTTGTCTGAAACAACAGTAGGATAAGGAACAGAGGAGCTACCATCATGAGCACCAGAAGGAATATCAGGATTGGTGGAGACATCAGAAAAAACATGAACATCGGGATGATCAGCAGCATGAGCATGAATATCAACACCATCATTAGCATCAGTATCATCATCAACACTAGTAGAAACATCATCATGAAAACCAGAACCACCACCAGAAGGATCATTTGGAGTAGTAGTAGTACCAGAAGGAATATCTATAGTAGCTTCAGGAGGATCATCAGACAAACCACCAGGAGGAACAACAGAAGTACTGCCAGGAGGAACATCTGAAGCACCACCAGAAGGAAAGTCAGAACCAGCAGCCACATCTGCTTCAGCCAACTTGATCAGTGCATCCAAATCTACACCTTTCTCTCCCTCAGCTTCCTGATCAGACTCACTCACCAGCTTTCTCTTCTTAAGTAGTACGATCATTTCTTTGACCTTGTTGACCAGCTTTCCCACCACATTCCTAAATAGTACCTGAAAGGTTATGTATATATTTTAATATGTTTATGACCGGATTCGAACTCGAGACTTCGGGATTGCACACATTACGTATGAGAATCAATGTTATATAATTAATATATAAATGTTATATTTAATTATTATTATTCACAAATAAACACTTAACGAGAGTTATTATTTAACGGTGTTTGGCTAACGGTCGTTAAATATAATGTTAAGGGACTAGAGATAAAAATAGAAGTTGGGAATGTTCTAGAACCCCTTTGGGTTGGATGGCCGGTCGTGGATGGGCTTCCATAACCCATTCGTGCCCTAACTTGGTCATCAAGTTTAGATTAGTATAAATACAAACCCCTTGTATTTATTATATCTAATCTTGGATCACCAAAGAACTCTAATTTCTTCTCCTCTCCTCTTCCTAGTGCCTTGGCCGATCGTCCAAACCCTAAACTCCTTAGGGATCGATTTTCCATTGCTCAAGAACAAGTGTTTGGTTGTTTGTGATTCAAGAACCTAGCTTTTCTCATTGATTCGCTACTAATACGTGTGTACAAGAACGAAGAGCAAATACACTTGTGTTTGCATATCTTGGGTATTCGACTTTTGGTGTAGTCGAATTTGTTAAACCCTAATTTATTAGGGTTTAGGGTTTCTTGGTTCTTGATCTTAATTTGGGGCTTTTATAAACCCTAATTGCATTGATTGATAAAAGGTACGCATATACTTTTAATTCGGTTAATTAATTTACAAGTATTATTCCTATTACTTTCGCTGCATGCTTTGATGATGTTTATGTGTTTTCTATAATTTTTATGATTTGTAAAACCTAACAGTGGCATCATGAGCCGTTAATATGTTGTAATTAATTACCGAAACACATAAAAATTGAATCTTTGTGATTATTACATGCTTTTATGGTTTCTAGGGTTTTGAAAATTGAAACCCTAATTTTTTAATATATGGGTCGAATACCCTTTTATTTTTTTAATTAGATTTTATATTTTTTTGTAAAACTTGTACAAACCCTAGGATTGCATGTATATATTTTATGTGGTTATTATGAATAATTGTTATGTACCATGATAATATGTGTATCTTGGGATTATAATTGTTATGAGGAATCCATGGTGGAACATGCATGTTTTGCTATGGATTATTGTTTATTGATTGTTTTGATTAATTGTTAAATAAAATTCACATGTAATTAGTTTGATAGTTATAAAATTGGGGAAGACCTCAATATAATCTAATAATAATTCGTTATGTGCAATATGTTATATCGTTAACTAAGGCTTACGTAATCGACTTGTCGATGTATGTGGCTCACTTACCTTAGTAGGTGAAAGCCCTAGTTAATAAATGTATGATTTTTACACCTAGAATTGATTATTAGGTTTTTATCGAACAAATTATGCATGTGGCTATTTGTTTTACATATGTTAATTGTTATGATATATGTGCATTATTTGAGCTGGTTAATTGATACTTTTGTTTATAAAATTGTTTGACATGTTTGTAAGCAAACGGGTATTTTTTATGAAAAGAAAAGTTAACCGGACTAAATAATGGTGAAATTTGATTTGTTTTTTTTAAGAGTTAAAATTTTCATAAGTTTAATTGAGTGATGAGTTTTGGTATAAATAGTGAGAACGGCGCATCCAATTTTGACAAACTATAAGAGGGGTATAAGGAGGGGAGCGCATTAAATTGTGACCCGAAAGAAGGAGGTTAATTGCTTCGCGCTGACCAAATTCTACGCTTCTTTGTGCGTCAAATTGGAGTTACCAAGTAGGCTATTTTATGTACAAAATCATCTTAAGGGCGAATTAGCTTTAATTCCATGCGCCACTTTGTGGTAATTGTTCGAAACACTAAGTCTTTGGACTTATGCAAAAGTACAATATAATGGACGATAATTAAAGGTAAATTCTTTGATTGGTGAACCCAATACCTCAATCAAAACTTTGTTAATTTAATCTTTGTGAATTGGTTAATAAAAATGATTTTATTAAAACTATTGATACGAAGTTGTATGCATGCTTCTTCGTACATATTTTGATTACACATCAAATTTGTACCCTTAAAATTTAAGTTTATGCCATCTAATGATAAGAAACACTTGAAGTTGTGATTTATGTTATGTGAGAACTTAGCTAGATTGCAGTGACAAGGTAAATCTCCATGTTGTGTGAGACCTCAACTTAAATAAATTTACAGTTTCTAAATTAGACAACTTAATTAAGTTAGCTAGTGAGATCTATGACTTAAGGTATAAGATGGGGGTGAAATATGCTTACATTTGCATAAAGGTTTGGCAAACTGTAATCCCATACTTAGGAATTAAAAATTGTTTGTCAATTATTTTTTGACAATTACCATGTTGAATACTTTCATCACTACCAGATCAACTGATGTGGTGGAACTATGGCAATTTGGGTCCTAGTTTCAAAGAAAATTCTATGGTTAATATGAATATTTACCAAGGGTATTTAATTTTCTTGAAAGATTTAATTATCGAAAATACTAAAATTGAATTTTGTTGATTCTTTTGAATGTATTAATACAACATTAAACTGTAAACGTGGTTTGGGCTTTGGTAAATTGATCTAGTTCTATTTTCAAACAAATGTTTGATCAAGAAAAATTTTACTAAAAAGACAAATATAGTCTCTTTTCCTTGGAAGAAGAGTGAGACTCATCCTATTCCTTTTCATGATTGAGAAAGGTATATTAGGAACATTAGAATTGTCTAAATTCTAATATAACTAATAGCAAACTTTAATAGTTAATAAAATTGCACACCTTGTTCTCCATAAGAGATTTCATTACCCTCTGTTGGTGATTGAATTCTTATATGACATTTTGGTCAACAAGAAAACATGTTTGACGTTTTACGATTTATTAAATTAGAAGCTAGACTAATTACCGCAAAATTGGTTAAAGACAAACTAGTATATTTTATGTATTTGTTTTGCTTTGACCAATTAAAGGTGCTAGTCACCATTACGGGGATGGTAGACCTATTAAGGAAGAAATTGCATGCTCAATTTTTCAAGTTAATAGCATTGATGGATGATCCATCATCTACAGAGTAGAATACACTCTTTTAGTACCTAAGTAATTGTTACGAATGGTCTTACAAAGGGGTAGCAACGTAATAGCACGCTATTTTCACTGGTTACTGAAACACTTACAATGTTGTCAAATCCAGTGGGAGTATTGTGGTGTATTACTGAATAAGACATTATTGTCAAGTTGTCTAAATTCAGTGGGAGTTACAAGATTTATTATCTTGGTAGTAACTCAGATTATTTCTAGATTTTTTTGAAATAATACATTACGTTCAAAAAAATGTAGACATTCATATTCTCAAAGATAGTCATGAACGTTTCCTTGATAATTAAGTGGTCCTACATCTACTTGTAATTCTTATATATCTATGACACTATCATATTGCTCACATAAACAAACGAATGTCATGGTGTTTATCTACTACATGATGTTTTTCTATGCATAAGTGGGAGAAGTATTTATTGTGTGCAAAGGAACAACACATACAAATATGCTTAATGGATTCTCTTGAGATAAGAGATTAACGTTCTAATAAGATTGTCTTGTTTAGAGAACATGTGTCAACATTATAGCATAGACTACTTTTATGTCTTATGTCATTCAAATTATGGAAACACTTGAAGTTACATTTTAGGTTAAGTGAGATCTTGGCTAGATTGTAATCTTAAGGTAAATCTCCACTTGTCGTGGGATCGGGCGTGGATGCTTTTGCAGTTTCTTAAGTTGGACACTTCAAAAGATGACATAATTATAATAAAATAATCTAATGCTACTTTAAATATTTGTGTATTCTTGAAATGACATAAATAGTATATTAACTTGAAAATTAATTAATTGAAACAAAGACGTGGTGTTTATAATAGCTTTAAATTATACATGGTTATGTGTTTCTCACAAAACATGAAGTCTTTTAAAAGACTTATAATATAAAGTAGATATTATAACTGTTATGTCTTTTGACTTTGTCAAAGAATACTTATAAAACATGCAATTGGCTTGAATATTCTATTATACCATTAAGTTGACTTAATTGGTAAATAGGTAGGCCAAAAGGAATAAGTTTATCTTACATATTGTTAGATTGTCTTGCAATATTAATTCTAAATACTGTATGTTTATGGTATGTTCAGTTAGAAGAATCAAACTTTTTTCATATTGTTTGATTCAAGATAACTATATCCTCTTTTCTTCCAAAAGTTATCAAGGTTAGAAAATTGAGTATTGATTGGATATACTTAATAAAACTCAAACCTAGAAGATTAATAAGACACCATTTTAGTATGAAATGTGATGAATCAGATTGAGTCTTATATTGAAGTTCTGATTTGTTAAAACTACTTATGGAGTAGGTTATTAACGAACAAGATTTACGAACTGTCAATGTGTTTTGTAATATCTCAAAAGAAAACAATTTAGTGTTGTTCTAATTCCTAAAGTATTTATAGATAGTCTTTAAGTTACAAAAAAAAGTGGGAGTTTTGTTTAGATCTTGAAGAGATTAAATTACAATTACAAAACACATAATCTTCTAAAACACACTAGTGAATAACATAATGAGGCTAAACATGTAAATGATAGACCTCAAGATAGTGGAATTCTCATTCATAGATCCGCAAGGATATCTCAAATATTTGATATGATGAGAAATATGAATTACATGATCATGGTAAACCTGTTAATCATAATGATATATTACCTGATATTGAATTGTGGTAAATTATTCATACTATGAATGTTAAGATGTTGTCCATAAAGATAATTAACTTTGGAAACTTGGTTCATCTTAATAAAGATGAGTTTCTTCAAAAAGAAGGAAAACCCTAGTGGTTTAAATCTTTGTGTAGAAATCATATGGACAATATTGTACATGTGTTTAATCCATGACTTATGACAAGGTTATTAATCAAACTTAAGCAATTAACTGTGATTAAATATTCTTTCCTTGGCAATTAAATATATGAAGATTATGATTGTCATACTTAATTTCATCTATATGAAAAATGACAATGGAATATTAAAACTCTTTCTTGAAGTGATTACTTGAGCGAGGACGGTAAGTAATCGAAAGGAGTTTTATGAATTCACATAATCTTTGAAAATGTACAAACTGCAAGAATTCATGAATGGATATATGCATGCATCTAGGAGATGATTCTTATATTTAACTATTACATCGAAGTTTTGGTTTAAAATAAAAATAAGATAATTTCTAAGTATTCCTGAAAGCTAGTGGGAGTATTATGTTTATTTTCTTTAAATCTTATATGTTGAGGGTAGTAACATTCCATCTAAGCTAAATGTTAAGTTTTAGTTGGGAATGGAACTTCACTTAAAAGATTTAGAAAATAAGACATACAACCTTGGAATATATGTTTATTATTAATAAACATGTGCGGTAAATAAATGAGTCTAATAGAACATGATATATCATTTGGAAAATGGATATGTAGAACATGAATGAAATCTCTGTTTGACACAAGGATTTTTCATGTACATCATGTTATTGTTGTATCATGCTTGAAGGCAAGATGATTTGACAACATTGATATCTAATGAAGTTATTAGATAACTGGTGTAATGAATATTCTAATTGAATATGTTTGAATCTAGAATTACATTCCTCAGCCTGGAATTGCTCTCAAAATTCTATGGATGAGCAATACATCAATTGTTGCGTAATTGTCATAGCCAACAAACTTAAAAGTTTTGGAAGGCATCAAACATTACATTGTAGATATTGAAGTTTACGAAGATTATTTTAAAGAGCATATTGTTGTTTGTATAAAATGATGCTGGTTTAATTGAGATGACACTCAATACTAGCTATAGGAAGATTTCATCCTTGTTGATGGTCATGTGAACTAGTTGTGCTCCACTAAGAGCATAGTTGCATTATACAATAAAAAATAATAATACTTTAAACTTTAAAATGTTTTAAAGTTTGATTGACATAAATTGGTGGTTGAGGATGTCACACACTTTATGAAATATTATGTGGAAACATCAAGATATTTTGAATGCACACATACAAGAACTTCACTAGTTGAATTCTTGAAATAAGTATTCTCAAAATTTTGATGGATCAAAGTTAGTTGAAATTATGTCTTGTCAACAAGTATGATTTTCATTACTTGAGGCATAATCCATTAACAAGTATTATCATGCATTGATCTATTTAGTATTTGGATAAGGGATGTTTTGAACAAATATAATTTAAATAAAATAAACATTGGTTATTTCTCATTTTCTTAATATTATATCCTATATTTGCATGTTTAATCCGTGAATAACTTATGTTATTCTAAAAGTCCATTGTCGATCAATGATGTGGGAATGTCATTGAATTAAGATAAATCTGAGTTTTAGTATAATATATTTAAAGTATATTGATGCGTGGGACATACCAAATTCACATAATATTCAATGAATTGAATATAGGACAGATCCCAAATTAACATGATTGTACTTTATGGATCCTTGTCATTAAGTAAATCATGCATATTTATCCTCAGACTTGAGATACCAGATAACTGTTATGAATGTAGCACATTTGTGTGAAATAGTCTAACGCTATCCGTAAAAGGTGGTTGTAAGGGCTATTTTAAGAAGTGTTGCAAAGTTCATGAGTTATGCCTTGTAGTCAAGAGAATTTGCTCATTTGAATTTGTTTCAAAGCATAATACTATTTGGGCCCCTCGTAGGGTTGACAAGATGTTTATAAGGCCGTACCCAAGATCTATCTAGAATACGTTCAGATAATTTGATAATCTTGTTTAATCAGATATAACGAGAAACAAAATATTAACTTGTGAAATGACTTGATCCATATTCACAGTTAATGAAGTATTAGAAGTAAAAGTATAAGTATTAATGATGAATCATTAAAAATGATTTTTCCAGGAAAACCACACTCGGTTCAAATCTGGGGGCATTGGCGTGTTAAGCTAGACTGAACCAATTCATTACTATATTAAGATATATCCAAGTGGGAGCTGAAAGGTTATGTATATATTTTAATATGCGTATGACCGGATTCGAACTCGAAACTTCGGGATTGCACACATTACGTATGAGAATCAATGTTATATAATTAATATATAAATGTTATATTTAATTATTATTATTCACAAATAAAAACTTAACGAGAGTTATTATTTAACGGTGTTTGGCTAACGGTCGTTAAATATAATGTTAAGGGACTAGAGATGAAAATAGAAGTCGGGAATGTTCTAGAACCCCTTTGGGTTGGATGGCCGGTCGTGGATGGGCTTCCATAACCCATTCATGCCCTAACTTGGTCATCAAGTTTAGATTAATATAAATACAAACCCCTTGTATTTATTATATCTAATCTTGGATCACCAAAGAACCCTAACTTCTTCTCCTCTCCTCTTCCTTGTGCCTTGGCCGATCGTCCAAACCCTAAACTCCTTAGGGATCGATTTTCCATTGCTCAAGAACAAGTGTTTGGTTGTTTGTGATTCAAGAACCTAGCTTTTCTCATTGATTCGCTACTAATATGTGTGTACAAGAACGAAGAGCAAATACACTTGTGTTTGCATATCTTAGGTATTCGACTTTTGGTGTAGTCGAATTTGTTAAACCCTAACTTGTTAGGGTTTAGGGTTTCTTGGTTCTTGATCTTAATTTGGGACTTTCATAAACCCTAATTGCATTGATTGATAAAAGGTATGAATATACTTTTAATTCGGTTAATTAATTTACAAGTATTATTCCTATTACTTTCGCTGCATGCTTTGATGATGTTTATGTGTTTTCTATAATTGTTATGATTTGTAAAACCCAACAGCACCTTGTGGTCCTTGAGCTCAGTTTCCAACAAATTGACCCTTTGCACTAGAAGAGAAACCATTGAGGACAAAGCAGCAAGTGAAACAGGATCCTCTGCACCTCCTAAAGTTCGGCCAACAGGAGGAGTTGGATTTGACCTTGTGGGAGGTGAAGTGGACCTGGGTGGAGTCTAAGATACATGTAGGTGTGGACTTGGAGGGCGAGGAGGTGAAGACAAAGTGGGTTGAGGTTGGTCAGGTTCTGGCATAGATTGAGGCATAGATGCTGGTTCAGGATCATCTGTAGGCATTGGTTCTGGTTCAGGGACAGCTTCAGGCATAGCTTCATTAAGAGGACCTTCACCCTTTTAAGCTTGGGAAAGCGTGACAACCGAAAGAGGCATATCAAGAACCTCACAGTTAAGCTTCATATTTGCAAACAATTTCTTAGATAACTTGAACACCTGATATTGCCTTGTGGAACTAGTTTCTACACCCAGAATAATTTGAAGAAACCTAGGATACATCAAGAACTTTATTTTGCTGATAATGTTGCTCACCATCATGTTGAAGATGTAGTTGCAGTTGAACTTCCTCCCATCAGATAAGAAAATAATAAACACATTTATAGCACTCCCAAACTGATCCCAACTCCCAGACTTTGAACTAAGGCAATGAAGAATGGTGTGGATCAAGAACTTCCATTGAGGTGAAAACCTATTCTTAAAGAAAGTTAACTTGCCTTCGGTGACATATTGGAGATTAGCCATACCAGTGTAGATTTCATGAATTGGCAAATCAGTAAGACCACCAGCATCATCCAATTGAAGTCGAGTCCTGATCAATTCCTCAGTGGTGGTGTACTCTATATCATCAATAGTAGCAAGAATAGCAGGAGGACCCAAGTCAACAGACCTTAGAGTTGCCGTTGACTAGAATTGTTTGACCAAAGAGTCAGAGATGATGTTGGGGTCATGGGTGATAGCATATACGATGTGAGATGCCCTCAGGAAGTCAATAATTTGATGATAATCGTCACTCCCTTAGGTTTTTTTCCAAGAAACCGACTTTGTTGTGCTCGTTCTTGTATTTGAGTGCAGCCATTGATGATTTAGAGAGGGGGTTGAGGTGTGGTGGTGGATTTGAAGCACATGAATAGTTGTTACTGGTAGTCAGGGGTAACTCAATTAATGTGTATTGAACCGATTTGAAGATTAGGGTTTTAATGGAGAGAGAGTAACTGTCAAAATTAGAAGATAACATTAATTATCCTTTAAATAAGTAACCCTTTGACCAAATAAATCCCATAAATGTCAGACCAATAACTTTCAGTATAGATAATACCCAAATTAAGTGACCAGAAGAAAAGTCAACCACAGTATCAAAGCCAGCACGAACAGACATAACCAGCACGAACTTGAGTGACCAGCACGAACTGAAAGTCATTCAGAAGGAAAATAACACTACCAGTAGGAAGTGAACAACCAGCAGGAATGACTTGAACTTCCTACTCAAGAACATCAGAAGAGTTCTAATCCACCCTCTTATTCCAGCAGTCTACAAAAGGTTAGACCAAGCCAAACAAAACATATACAATAATCTACAACCTAGTGAAGCAAGAACACTGTTACAGAGAACTTTTACAACAACAATCCTCCCCTTAAACTCAAAACCTCCCCTAATCATAGCACCTATGGATTAAGCAACTCAATGTTAACCATAAGATGAGTAAATCTAGGTCCATCAAAAGCCTTGGTTAACAAATCAGCCACATTATCATCAGTATGTATTTTAAGCACTTGATTAAGCTTCTTTTCATCACCTCTATGAAATGGTGCCTAATCTCTATGTGCTTAGTCCTTTGGTGAAAAACTAGATTTTTGACTATGCAAATGGTACTTTGGTTATCAATAAAGATTTTGGTGTTCATAAAGTTATATCCATAATCCAACAATTGATTTTGTATCCAGAGTACCTGACCACAACAATTAGCAGCAACAACATACTCCACTTCAGTGGAGGAGGTAGCCACAATGGTTTGCTTCTTGCATTGCCATGAGATTAACCTTCTACCCAAAACTGACATCCACCAGTTGTGGATTTCTTGTCCTTGTTTGCACCAGCATAATCACTGTCACTGTAGGCTTCAAGTACAAAGGGTGACATCCTTGTGGATACCATAAGCCCAACTTGGGTTAGCCTTTGAGATACTTGAAGATCTTCTTCATTGCTTCCAAATTGGAAGTGGTAGGATTGACTTGATTCCTTGAACAAGCACTAACTGCAAACATGATATCAGGCCTTGAAGCTGTCAAGTACATTAGTGAACCTATCATAGACCTGTACATATGAACATTGACAGAACTATCAGGTTCATTCTTGGACTTATGTTTTGGATCTTCATAAGGTGTTGTTGCAGTCCGGACATTCTCCAAGTCAAATTTCTTTAGGATCTCATTCACATACTTGTCTTGGCTGATAAAAAGCCCATCAGATTTCTGTTGAACTTGTAACCCTAGGAAGAAAGTTAGTTCTCCCATAGCACTCATCTCAAATTCTCCCTTCATCAAGGCCTCAAACTCATCACACCAGGCCTTCTTGGTAGATCCAAAAATGATGTCATCCACATAAATTTGTACCAGGATGATATCTTTGTTGTGCTTCTTAAGAAAGAGAGTCATATCAATGGTGCCTCTTCTCTACCCATGTTTCAGCAAAAAGGCAAAAGTGTTGGAAAAGTAGACCCATGATGAGTAATTCCTCTCGTCCACATATAGTTTGACGGGAATGATGTTATTGAGGTTAATGATGGCCTTTAGTTTATCGGATAGAAGAATGATAGGTGAATGAGGAGTCGTATCTCCTGCCATGATGAGGGTTTAGGGCTTGTGAGATTATAGAAAAATTAGGGTGGGATAAATACTGATGGAGCAGTATGGTATGTGGGATAAATAAGGGTTTAGGGCTCAACTATCAATCACAGACACAAAAAAAAAAAAACAGAAACATCAACAAACAAACGGGTCGACTGGTTATCTTTTGAACCAATGATAGACACAAATCAGCAACTATGAAACAAGTCGACTGTTTATCATAAACCAACAATCGAGTACAGAAAAAAATAGAATAAGGATCGGTTAAGGTTTAGGTTGTGATACCATGAAAGAGGGAATAATATGTTTATTGCTTGAGAATCATGTGTACGTGATACATGGTATATATAATGAGAAACTCTAATCTACAATGCTTCAAATGGGCAAAAGCTTTTTCCTATTTTAAGAAGTCTTTTAGTAGTGTTTTTAGCATTGCATCAATAGCTTTTTGAAAAGCTTTACACAAAGACTTGACATACACCAAGTCTTTCTCAAAAACTTTAGTTTATAAGTATAGTATGCATTTAATGCATTAAATGCTTCAAGTCATTGAAGACTTGAAGCATTTGGGATGCTCTAATCACCCTAGCAAATCAACATTGATTGCATAACTAATTGCCAACTCATTTGAACTTATCCCTATACACAAATCCTATCATTGTACACGTTTACAGTTAACAGTTTTCACATGTAGTCTTTGAACGTGTCGTGTGTGCCGATCAGCGTTGTTGGTTATGAATGCTATAAGAACTCCTCTAGGAAATAAATGGGGTTACAAGGGTTTGATGCATTGTGTGTATGAGACCAAATTGCTGTTGTACAATCCGTTCTTGGTTTTAATATATTTTGATTTTTTGTTCTTGTCTAGTTTTGTTATAGCTACAAGCATCAATTTTGAGTTTTATAACTTTTTGTGTTTCAAACTCAACTATAAAAAGACTACACGTGCAAATCTATTTTCTGCCAAAACTTGTTTGAAGATGTTAGGTATGTTCGGTAAAAATAAAAGAACATTTAGCAATAGTTCTAGTTGAGCTAAAATAGCAGTAGAACTTTAATGTTTGTTTTAGTTGTTGGAAAAATTGGTTTTGCAAAATGAGTTTTTGCAAATTTTTGACACAATTTAATATATGTATATGTTATATATATATTTATATTTCTTGGTAGCTTTGCGTTCTCCTTGACTAGAGCTTCGCAACGAGCTAAAGAGTGTCAAAAATGGAGTTGATATGAATGAGATATCGTGTCTCAAAGTGAGGCACTTGAAACACAAAAAATGGGTTTTGGGAGAGTATCCCACATCGCCCAAAGAAGGAAATGAAAGCATGTTTATAAGGAAATCTTGATATTTGCTATCAAAATCTTTTAGTTGGTTTTACTCCAACACCTACGTGCGCGCGCAGGGGGGTGCATATTTCAGGATTTCTGGGCCAAAATGAGTTCGAAGCTTCTGAACTCATGCGAGCCCGCATGACCTGCGGACACGAATGCAGCTCCGAAGCCTCGCATATATGCGTATCTATTTTAGGAATAGATTTAAACTTATCAAACAAGTTTACAGAAATCAGTTTGTGTTTTTAAAAGATATGCAAATCTGTTTTGTGTATTAAAAAGATTTGCGAATCTGTTTTAGAAATAACATATTTTCGTTTATATGGCAAATATATTTTCTTGGAGGACAAGTTTAGTCTTCACTATAAATAAAGTCATATGTCTCATTCGTTTTTCACATTCAGAAAACGCAACTCCTTAGCAGACAAAGTTCCAGCTTTCCATCGATCAGTAACTGCATATGCTTCAGTGAACTTTCAGGCAAGTTGTTAAGTCCGGCTGTACAACAGCTTTGGACGTTGTACCTAGAAAACAGACGACGAATCTGTTTTAAGGGAATCGTGTTTAACACGAGCCTCGACCATCCTTTACTGCTTTCGTTTATTTTATTTAGAGTTTGTCTTCTGCTTCTACACCTTTCTGTCTGTATTTAATTTATGTCATTTACTTTCTGTTAATTATTTATTTATTGTAATCTAATATTATTTTAATAAAAGTGTACACCGTTTCCCACATTAGTAGCGTCAGATTGAGTAGCGTTAGAGCTTTAATGTTGTTTTCATTGCTTGTTACTAAACAAGCTTTTTATCTTACACGTTAAACGTTGCAAAATGCTTCAAAAAGCTCCACGCCAAATACACCAGTAAAATCCCAAAATGTGTGTTCTATATGAAATTTTCTATTGATTGACCAAGATGTACCGTCAAGTCTTCAATTGCGGCATTGCGCAGTAAATTTGAGTTACGTTATGCATGTCGCTAACATACAGTGCCGTTCTTATATGCATCCGATGAATTGGTTGATCTTTTTGATGTGATTTCGAAAATTAAGTGGTGCCAAAACTATTTTTGCGACAAGTAAACTAAAGAGCAACAAGTATCATTCAATAAAGAAGCGACATATATGAAGCGAAATGGAATTGAGTAAGGGCATCTACTATGATGAACCTTTATAAAGGTTTATAATAGTGTCTAGTCATCGGAAATCATAAATTCATAAACCTTTTTCTTATTATAAACCTTTCTTCACTATGGATAAACTACTTAAAGCTTTATAAAACCTCATTAAACACAAAAGCATTAAATTTAGAAGAGGTTCAAGATGTTAGACCTTTTCATTCCACATAAGCATGAAACAAATTTCCACTATGGTTAATAAAATGATAGACCTCTTCATCTTTTCTTAAACCTTTTTATAAACTACCATAGTGGATGCTCTAATAAGATTACCACACAGAACATAAAAAACATGATCTTTTACATGTAATTACATTCAAGATCTACAAATCTCACAACTTAAAAGATCGATGAAACAATTATCATTTCTGAATACATCCTGTTTATCATTTTCTGTATTTCAATTTAAGATTTTGTTGAATAACATTTCAAATTTCAGAGTATACATAAGGAAATATATTCAATATTCATTTTAACTGAAAACTATGAACAAATTGATAACTTATCCTCTCTAAACATTTCATCATGATATAAATAAATATATAAATAATATAACAACGAAATATCTTAGACTTCTATCGTTACCGATCCTTACATGTATTGACTCAAAGGAAGTTCCTCTTGCTATGCGATTTGAGCAATCTCGAGCAAAATTTTGTGTAATGATTGCGGCTTAGAGAAGAAAGGACAGTGATCGCTACCTTTGATCTTGAAAACTCCTTCAGGTGGATTTTCTCTCACGAGTTTTTCTTGGGTGTCTGGTGAAAGCGCGTGATCGTCAAGTGTTTGAATGTAGAATCTACGACCCTTTCCGTATTTTTCTTTGGTTAGTGATAGGTTCTCCATTATGGGTCCAAGTGGGATGGGTCTAACGGATACCATAGCTAGAGCGATATCCTGCAATAAGTTAACCACATGTGCTATTAAAAAGGTTCTGTTTTGTCTGATGCTAGTGAGTCGAACCGTACTAAAAGTATGGGTAGATTTGGATATCGTTTTCACATATGGGTAAAAGTAAGATAATAATAGCTAAAAGTAAACGGGTCAAAAGAGTTGCCCATAAAAAAAATGTGTGCACACAACCTTCTTAATTTTTTTAATATCTTTCACATATGGGTAAAAGTATGATAATAATAGCTAAAAGTAAACGGGTCAAAAGAGTTGCCCATAAAAATAATGTGTGCACACAACCTTCTTAATTTTTTTAATATCTTTCAAATATACATTATTGATGCTGTTATATTAGGAGGTGGTAATCATGCTAAATGGACTATTTAAGTATTTCTTAGCAAATTTGGCTATTTAGAAATTAAACAATAAATTTCTTATATGACTAACAATTACTTTCATGATCATACATTACACTCTTGATTGATTTCAACCAATATATTTATTTCTCAACAAATCGCCGAGGCACCTAGTAGGATCCATCCAATCCATGCAACAATTTTATACTCATTTAGTTTCATGAGAAACGCATAAACATAGTTGTGAGTATAACGTAATTCTCAAGCGGAAGAAAATAAGCTAGAGTGAAAATTTACCTTTGCAGGAGACTGATTGAAGTATAATCCACGCATTTGTTGCTTCTCGAACATGAATCCAGTTGGAGGATTGTCTTTACCATTTCCGTGTATTAGAAACTTTGATTCCTTCATAAACAGTTCTGCAGATCCCAGCTGTGATAACATAATTCGTATTAGAATAGTCAAACATGATGACAGAGACCCTATTGATTGAAAGCAATCAAAGCATGTTACATCTAAAAAATGACAGGCTTTGACCTTTAAGGTCAAATAATTAAATTTTCAACTTCAAAAGTCATATCCATATCTTGAAAGTTAAGCGAAGTTTGAAGGGCAATAAATTGATGCACTTAATAAGAACCAGTTTTCCCATAACTTGACAATAGAAATTCAAACACTGATTGTTTTCAATTTAAATATTGACATAGATGTTTGAGAACTTTAGTCCATGAACTTTTCTATTTCGGAATTTATTTTCTGTTGTATAACATAGTTTGTTCGAAAAAACAAATTACAAAAGAATGTGTTAACAGAATTTTTACCAAAGTTATACATAAAAACTTTAAAAGTAGTTTGTTTGACCTTAAAAATCAAAGTGACATTTGCTTTCAGAGATTTTAAAGCAATCTAAAACTACACACTTTTGGCTCATTTCTTTTTTAGCTAATTTTGTTGATTACACCCATTAGAGATAAAACATAAACAAATTCCACTCACTTATAAGTAAATGAGACGAAATTTCTACCACTACTCAACACCAAACAATATGTGCTATGTGAATATGATACGTACCTCCTCGGCGAACACATCAAAGGGCTTCTGTCCATCAGCTACCATCGTACCACATAGAAAAACCGCTTTGGAAATCTTATGTTGGAAATGCTCCAGTGCATACGAAACACAAGCGCCTCCACTACTATGCCCTACCAAGATTACCTACAAAAATTGCCACATAATAATACAATATTACACATCATAAAAGCAAATAAATATACCAAAAATAATCTTGCCACATAGTGAAGGTAAAGGTAGAAATTTTTGTTACCTTATCATCTTTGGGTAGGTTTTGCATATAATCAATTAGCGGTTTCGAATACTCCTCAAGTGTAGTGACATTGTTTGTATCTTTAAGGTCAATACCGGATCCAGTAAGATCTAAGGCGGTAGGAAGCATTCCTGATTCTTCTAATAGAGCGATAGTTTTGTACCAGCACCATGCTCCAAACCCTTCTCCATGTATCAAAACAATTTTCTTGGTTTCAAGATTTTCCAAGACCTCGGGTGACTGAATAAAAGAATATTTTAGGAGCATGTTAAAAAATGGAACAACAAATTTACAACATCCTTAGCATTGACCATTCTTTTTTCATTCGCAGGAACAGAGCCGCATGCTAGTACTTTACGGGTGCTAAAATGTAATGTAGTGACCGATCCAGTATTTCCAACCACAGTATGCATTATGTACTACTATTACAAGAACTATATCCAAATATCGTACCTCAACAAATACCTTTATTCTTTCTACAATACAAATCTTAAATGAAACAGTTTAGTACCCATTCCATATTTGCCGCTGAATTGTCATGCTGTAGTGACAAAACAAAGTGTACGAAGGCTAGTAGTTGTACTGCTAAAAAGATGCGATAGTGATAGTCATATCTTATTGCCACAGATGCTTGAAGGTGAACTTTATATGTTAGGTCAACCATCATCTTTATCATAAAAACTATCTTAGAGGCTGAAATGTTTTTCACCCATACCACACGCCTCTTGTAAATTGTCTAGGCATAACAGTAGCCTAGCATAAGATCTACTCAAGGGCCAAAATTGACCAGTTTATTGTAACTTCTCTTTGGGTCGAAAATCATTTAAATTTTTGAAATAAACTAAAAGTTTAGCACCTATACAACAACAACAACAACAAACCCAATCCCGCCGGGGCGGGGTATTATAATGGGGATGTGTCCTCATCCTCCTATCAACTATCAAAAGAAGCCAAACATCCAAATCACACACATCCAAAACCATCAAACTTATCCAATCAACCAGAAAATATGGTCAATTAAATGAAGTTATGATAACAAGAAAGCTTATGCAAACATTTATTATCTCTACATTTAACTTGAAATGACATTGTCAATCCATATAAACCAAATAATAACGCCTATAATGCTAAATAAAACTGTAACATCTAAAAGCATTCACTATATAACTTTATACTAGAAATGTTAAAACATCTCTGTTAGAGTTTACTAAAACTGGAGCTAGTTCCATCATCGCTCATATCCATCATACCAGCCACATATACTAATGAAATCATGATATGGGTGTTCGGGATTTCCAATTAAAATTGCTAGTCTACTTATAGCAATAAGCAGTATAGAATAAGCAACATCAAGCTTCGTAAATCCTAAGTGATCATCAATCTCGAATTTCACTCCCCCGATCCTAATGCATCACAGGTTTAGATTTGCACCATTTTCTTGTATAGAAACTATCACTACAAGCACATCAAAGTTTCCCTTCAAGGGAACCCACATAATAAATCCTACTCAATAACCTTCTTCAAAGGCAAACCCACTACAAAAAAAGAACATAAATAAAACCAAAAAAAGTGCATCCATAAATAGTCAACGTTACAAAAAGCCTACATGATTATTAAGATTCAAGATACTACACACAACCATAAAAAAGTTACTACCTTTCTAGGCTTTTAGCTAATTTATTCCATAAAAAAAATGAAATTCACCTTTTCCCTCACCCTTTTCACCAAATTATACACCTTTGAATACCCAAATTAAACCACAAAAAAAACAAATTTAATTTACAGAAATTGACATGATTATTAGGCTAACTAAAAAATCATCAAATAAATCAAATTCTCATTTTCCCCACAATATAATTAGATTAAATTAAAAATCAAAATTTTTTAACTGTATTTGCCTTTTGAGGTAGATATGATTGTGCTTCCCAAAATAGTCAACGGTTACAAAAAGCCTACATGATTATCAAGATCCACTCTACAGAGTACAGACACTTGAAAAAACACCTTTTCACCAAATTAAATCCATCAAATACACCAAAAATCACTTTATCCTTCAACCCTATTCACCAAATTAATCACATAACAAAACCCAGAAACAAAAACCAAAACTTTAATAAAAATCAAATCAAAAAATTTATAAGAATTAACCTATTTATGCTAATTAAAACCTTAAAATAAATCAAAATTACTTTTTTCTAAAAACCCATTTCACCAAATCACTCGCATAACAAAACCCAGAAACAAAAACTAAATCTCTTAACAGAATTTAATTTAACTTAATTTAATTTAACTTAATTTAATTTGATTTCAAGAAATTGGCCTATTTTTGCAAATAAATCCATTAAAACAAATCAAAATCATATTTAATCACTTATATATCTAAACCCAGAAACAAAAACAATTTTTTTAAACAAAATTAATATTAAAATTTAAAACATATTTTTTATACCTGTTTTTGCTAATTAAATCCATTAAAAATATCAAAAACACTTTTTTCAAAAACCCATTTCACCAAATTAATCACATAACAAAACCCAGAAACAAAATTAAATAACTTTAACAAAATCATATTTAAAAAATCAAACCTTTTTTTTTAACCTATTTTTGCTAATTAAATCCATCAAATAAACTCAAAATCACTTTTTTCCACCAACCCATTTCACCAAATCACTCACATAACAAAACCCAGAAACAAAAATAAAAAATTCCAACAAAATAAAATTAAAAAAATTACCTGTTTTTGCTGTTTAGGAGTAGTATTTGACTGTGGATCTCCATTTTTAATGCGCCTAGAGCTAGTGGATCCAATTCTTCTAGACATAGAACCTTCAAATCTTTGAGAAGATTGATGATGTTGAATTGCAAGTGATAAAGCTTGCATATGTAATAACTCTTCATCTGTTGTTGCTTGTAATTTCCTTTGTGATTTGTTATTATTAGTACCAAATCTTCTACTACTTTTTGACCCATTATTGTTACTATGATTCTTAGCTTTGCAACTAAATTTATTACCCATTTTGAAATTATTGGGTTGATGATTATTATGAAGATGGTTTTTTTTGTGTGTGTGTGTTTTTTAGTGTGTGAGATTAGGTGAAGGAAAGTGTGTGTGAATTTAATGGGATAATAAAGACACGTAAGAAAGCTGAATTTGCGACTCAATTAATGTTGGTTTTTTGTTTTTACTGTTTTACTACATCTATGTGAAAGTCTGTGTGGTTTGTGTTTTCTAGTGTGGGGGTGTGAGTTTTTTGTTTTGTTTTTAGTGTGTGAAAAAGTGTTGGGCCAAAAAAGGGGAATCTCATTGTTAGTTTAATTAACGAGAAAATTATTTAACTTTCAAGTAATTCTTTTTTTATTAGATAAAGTTGTTTAAAAAATTAGGCATCGATGGCATGACAAATGACAAACTATATTATGACCCATTTTCCGGTGTTACGTCGGCTGTTATTTTAGACTAAAAGCGGTGGGTGAATCTCTCATCGCAATTTCAACGTCATCTCAGCTTTTTTCTTTCATTTTCATTTATTGTTACTCATTTTATATCCGTTTTAGCCACATTTCTCTCAACTTTCATTAAAATAATTACTTTATAAAAGTATACCCCATTAAATACTTTACACACACTCACAAAATAAATAAAAAACAATTAGTTTTTAGAGTGAGGCCTGACTGTTTTGGCAACTCACCCACGAGTGGCTCACCTTGTGCGTGAGTTGCATTCCACTCTGTTAAAGCCTTATAACATAACTTTTTCATTCGCATCCTTAAAAATACAGTCACTTGAGCGTCACTTTTTTTCTTTCTTTCTTTATTTATTTAAACTGACATAATTTTTCATTAATTAAAAAAATACATATTATACAAAACTTAAAATAAATGAGAAAAAACAACATCTGACTACGTTGAGATTTTTGATACTCGATGATCGTCACATCTTCATCTGACATCCCCGATGTGCCAATAGCTAGACACTTCATCTCTTTCAACCTCATAATTATCGCATCCTTCGTTTTCGTCAACCCTTATATCGCTTCAGACGCCTCCCGTTTGCGCCTCATTTCTTTTGGCATAATCTCCCCAAAATCTTGAGTAACCCCTCCCCCGGTATCGGATGTGGAATTTGGTTTACTTTTTTCGTTTTTCTTGGTTTGCCTAGGGGAGGTGGCTCATATCATCCCTAAAAAGCTTGATTAACTCGGCAACATCCTCGATTCCAAGATTAACCAGCTCAGGAGGATCCCATTTGCTTTTGGTCCTCAAGAATTTCCATGCTGATTCTTAAGGGAAGGGTTACGTTTGTCATTTTCACGAGATTGTATGTGACAACACTGGAGTAAATATGGTTGTTTTCGTCACTTCTACTCAAATGTTTTAGACTTTTGTAAATGGCGTTGAACTTTTGAAAATGAGTGTTCAAATTGCTCCCTCACCTATTATCATAGCCTTGGTACGTTCAACATTTTGGGGGGTTTTTGTTGAATTCCAATAAAACCTTATGCCAAAATGATTTTTCATCTTGGTCTTTACGATAGTGATGTCATCCGATATTGTGATGTAACATTCGGCTTATAATATCTCTTCTTCTTGGGTTTAACGGCTAGACGCTTTTGATTGAGTTACGTTTGAGGATGCAAATGTGGGGTTTCTTTTGTTGGGTTTGGTCGGGCTTTTACCTTTTCTACGCCACCTTTCGGATTCCTCTTGAGTATCTTTTGTGTTGTGGTTGTGTTACGTTGATTGATGGTTCTGAAATGGGTGGTGGCATAGAGTCGGGTGGTGGTTGCGAATGTTTTTGTTGAAGTAGTTGAAACTGGGCTTAATGTTGTTATTGGAGGATATAATTTTGTACGACGTCGGTGTGTAACTTGTGGCAAAGAGTATTAAGTATAAGATGGGGGAATTGTGGATTTTGGGACGTTATTGAATGTTTGAATGAGGGCGTAGCAGGTGTTGCCGAAGATGAAGAAATTAACTCATGCCTAAAATGGAGCTGAACCATGGTTTTTGTAGATTCATTTTTGTGAGGTATATACGTAAGATAAAAGTGAAAATGGTTAATGTAGAAACGTAGAGGGGTGTGAATACGTTCTTTTTTACTTATTTCAGGTTTAAGTTAGTTAAGTCTCAACATATAAGCGTGTGAGCAATCAACCAATATAAAACGTATGTAAAGAGTAAAGGGAAGAGAGACAAACACAACGATTATACTGGTTCGGTGTGAGGGGTTTAGATCATCTGTACGTTCAGTTGAGAATCCTTGACATTATACTATTCACTAGTACCAAATCTAACGGAGTTCCGCACCCGGAATCACCCACAAAGACCTCGCGATCTTACGTTACCACAAAGACTTCCACCTACGAAGAAAGACTTCCACATACGAAGCAAGCTTCTATCGAAGATATTAATTTAATTTATATGAGAATTATGTACGTGCACAAAACTTCAAAATTACTAAGATGTTACAAAATAAAATAAATAGTAAATTACACCGTTCGTCCTTGTGGTTTGCGTTGACCGCAGCCTTTCGTCCTTTGACAAAAAAAAATGCGCCGTTTGTCCTTAAGTGGCAAACGTTATGCGCCATTAGTCCCTTGACCAAAAAATGTTAAGTTTGACTGTTAAACTCCCCTCCTGTGACTTGCACATGAGGGTAAAAATGTCATTTCATCTACCCTTATATAATTTGTGGTCAATACTCTTTCACATAAACACAAACCTACAAAATCCTTTACTATCCATCTGATCATCTTCTTCTCTCACAGAAACACAAACACAGATCCAGCTACAAACCATCCTTAAACCACCCCACCACCACAAATCCAACTACAAACCATCGTAAACCACCCCACCACCACAGATCCGACTACAAACCATCGCTAAACCACCCGCTGCCGCCATAGATGCAATAACGACCCCGCCACCACTATCCTCATGGGGGTGGTTTAGCGATGGTTTGTAGTCGGATCTGTGGTGGTGCGGTGGTTTAGCGATGGTTTGTAGTCTGATCCGTGTAATTTACTCAAAGTTTAAAATGGATAGATATCGTCATATCGAAATTATTAGAAGAAGAAAAGTCAATTTTTGAGGAAATTGAGATGAAGGTCAAAGGAAATTCTGTGGGAAAGTGAAGTTGATATTTTTCGAGAAGAATGTGACAAGAATGTGGGAAAGTGAAGTTAAATAATCATTTACAAGTTCAGTAATAGAAGAATGTGGGAAAGTGAAGTTGTATATTGTTTTAACTTATTTATGTTTTGGCTTACTTTGGTATTTGACCTATTGAGATAAAATATAACCTTAAATCGAATCAGCATATATTTCATCTTTTATGCATCTCATTTTATCATTGTCTGAATATTGGCTTGGAGTGCTGATAACCATCTTAGTCCAACATGCGTTTTGAAGTGTAAAATTAAGTACACATCTTAAGGTACTATATAAAAAGAATATGGGTGTTTAATTGAGGTGGTCGGAATTTGATGGAGGTGGCTGAAAAAATTGACGGCTGAAAATAATGATGGTGGGAGTGGGTGTTTGTGGTTGGATATGAAAAAGGTAAAAAATTATGATTTGATTGGTAGTGGTGACTGGTGAGGAATTTATTAAATATGAATAAGGGTAGTGGTTGTGGGCTAAAAAATATAAAATGACGAATTTACCCTCATGTGCAAGTCACATGATGGGTTTTGAACGGTCAAACTTAACGTTTTTTGGTCAAGGGACTAATGGCGCATAACGTTTGCCACTTAAGGACAAACGGCGCATTTTTTTTAGTCAAAGGACGAAAGGCTGCAGTCAACGCAAACCACAAGAACGAACGGTGTAATTTACTCTAAAATAAATATATCTCCGCACTCTGATTCTAAATATCAAACAAGAAAAGTCAACTCTTGATCCATTTAAATTTACGTGAAAACCATTGCTTCATTGCTTGTGCAAAGTACCTTCATTCGGTGATCTCGATTGCATTTACGGATTTACTTTTTATTTTTTTGATGTTGTTGGTTGATATGTGTTGAATGCTACAATATATAAAATGAATATAACTCGTCCTTTTATCATATGAATATTTAAATTTAAAAGTAAATGAGTAACCTAAGATAGGTATCCTATATAAAGCACGGGGAGGGAGCAAGCGAAGCGTGTCGTTCGTACCTTAGGATGATTATTTATGATCACCGACTCATCGTAGGATCTAAGAGCATCTCCATCAATAATTCAGGTTATTCTTTAATATCTGACACGTCAACGTCACATCAGCTTTAACATTTCACCTTAATATCTCCAAAAAACACCCACAACAATAACATCCCAAGTTAAACTTTAACATTTCATATTTTCAATTTCAACCCCTAAACTAAAACAAACAATTCATTTATTAAAAAACATAACCTTAACTTAAACATATTACAATACCAAATATAAAATAACTAAAGAAAATTACAACGAAAAAAAATAACAAAACATAGCAAATGGTTATTCATCATCGTCGCTCTCTTGTTGTTGATGATGTCGTTCAAGATTCTTCTGCCAAACATGCTCCATAAGGTCCTGTTGGAGTTGGGTATGCGTTTTTCGGTCGTGTATTTCTTTTGCCTTACGACTGTGAGTATCACATCTTTCGACCCATCTTCGTTGCCTCAAATGTGCTGACGGATCCACCCACACTTCGTTATAGTCACGTAATGCAAATTTTTGATCTTTTATAATCATGTTATGCAAAATAATGCAAGAATACATGATTCTACGTATCGTGACAATTTCCCATTGATGTGCCGGTTGTTGTAGTATACCCCAACGGCCTTGAAGCACACCAAAAGCACGTTCAATATCCTTTCGGGCACTTTCTTGTCTCCTTTTAAAGTACGTATGTTTTTCGTCAGTTGTTGCCGAGAAGGATTTGACGAAAGTTGCCCACTGTGGATAAATTCCGTCAGCCAAGTAATACCCTTGTTCATACCTAGTTCCATTGACCATATAAGGTGCTCTTAGGGCATTGTCAGAAAGAATGTCGTCGAACAACGGAGACTGGTCTAAAACATTAATATCGTTATTCGCCCCCGCTATTCCAAAAAATGCATGCCAAATCCATAAATCTTGAGAAGCAACAACTTCAAGCATAATGTTTGGGTATTTTTTATCACACCTACCAAATTGACCTTGCCAAGCCACTAGACAATTTTTTCATTCCCAGTGCATACAGTCAATGCTACCAAGCATTCCCGGAAAACCATGTTTTTCTTCATGTTGTTGATAAAGTTTTTGAATGCCGGCCCATGTTGGTTTTCTTAAATATTCCAGCATAAACAAATCAATAATGCATTTGTTAAAATTATCAAGATATAATTTTGAAGTACTCGCACCCATTTGCAAGTATTCATCAAACGCATCGGGTGAGGTGCCGTACGCCAATTGGCGTATGGCAGACGTACACTTCATTAGAGCACTTAAACTCATTCGACCCGTACAATCGTGTGTTTGCCTAAAGTAATTAAAATGATCTGGAATATTATCGGAAGTATAATATTCAATACCTTCAACTATTTGCACGAATAGTTTCCTGCTCATACGAAATCTTCTACGAAAATTCCGGTTTGAATACTTACAAACTTACAACCTTCAACGAAATAGTCGTTGCGCAGACGTTCTTCTGCAATCTCACGTTCACGATATATATGGGTACGACTTACGAGCACGAGTAGGAGGTTGAGATGCTTCTTCTTGTTCCAACTGTTGGTGATACTCGTACGCGGACGCCGTAAATTGGAAGTCAGTTTCGTCATCAACGTTTGACCAATGCTGAGGAAATTCTTCAAATTGATTCGGATTCATTGTGAACGAACTTGAATTTGAATTATGGAAGTGTGAGAGGAAGTATATAAATTGTGATTTTGAATTATGGAAGTGTGAAAAAAAATTATGTTTTAGTTGGGTATTTATAGTGGTAAGAAAATGTTTTTGATTTTTTTTTAAAAAAAATTAGCCATTTAGGGGCTAAAATGTAAATTGTTTTAAACCCCAACGGTAACTAGCCGTTTGAGGGGGGTGTTTTGTAAAATTTTTGATTTTTTTTTTAAATGTTGATAACGCCTGTTGGGGCAATAACGCACGCCCTTTAACGCGCAAATAACGCCGGAGGTCCAAAGGCTAACGCCTGTTAACGCTCCACTAACGCCCGTTATGTGCATGCTCTAAGAAAAGGACTCGTAACGTTACTTGATAGTTGATACGTATCTTATGGTTTTTCATATGTGTAAGAGAAAGAAATATTTCATTTATATCACAAGAAGGTGAACATAACCTTTTATGTGCATTAGGTTATCTACGACCATGCTATGCAAATCATTTTTTTTTTATATTTGAAGAATGAAGTATCAAAACTCATCTTCAATCATGCTTTAAATTTAATTTTTTTTGAAACATTGCTTAAATTCCTCCCTATTTGAAGGTATTATTGTTAAATTCTAATATATTTGATTTCTTATTGGACTATTAGTTGATATCTCACAATTAATTTAATATAAAGGGAAAATTCTCGAAATAGACCGGTTGCGTTATGAAACATCACTTTTTAGACATTTTTTTTGGGCGTGTTTTTTTAGACAGGTTGCCTTGGCAACTTGCACTACCCAAGCATACGTCGCCATGTGTCCGACATGATTGTACTAAAGCTGGGCCCTAAAAATACACTAGTTGCCCTAGCCCCTATGACTGTCGTTTAGGGGGTTAAGTTGCCTAACGTGGCATTTGCCCATGGTCTAGTGTCGGCTCACCTAAAAAAAGGGCCTGGAAAGTGATGTGACCTAAGGCAACTGGTTTATTTCGAGAATTTTCCCTAATATAAATATGTTTGAAGTTAAAGTTTGGAGGACATGATTGGAGATGAATTGTTTTTAAAGGATGAATGTAATTCAAAGATGTTCTTTTATCCTTCAAATTTTATGATTTAAGATGAAATCAAGTTGCAATATCTTTCAAAGAGATGTACCATAAAGTAGGAATGTGCACTGTGAAGGGTAAGTGACTTGTGAGGATGGTGTATGACGGATGGAATAAAGAGAAATGAAAGATGATCCTTCTTGATCCATCTAATACATCATCACACGAGGTAATGGGTGGTCTTCTCTTAAGGAGTGCGTTCCCAAGTGATTGAAGCCATTCTAGAGATGGAAATGTAAGTCACTTGGTATAGCCCTTGATTGGAAGGGATATGGGTTCCTAATGATGTCATACATCCTTCCTACTTTGTTAGCCTTGATAATATTTAATAGAAGTGATGGTCATTCACGTTTAGGAACTTTGTAACGTGTGTTAGATATCGTGATAGAATAGTCAACGGGCTCGTGGATTGGGCTAAGCTAAATGGCTATTAGTTAAGTTAAGCTATCCTTTTACCATTTGTAATCCAATCCAAGTCCAACCCATATCCACGAAGCCCATGGCCAAGCCCATTAGGGCGTTTTGTCTTGTAGTATAAATACCCCTCCAATGGTCATTTGAGGGGTGTGCTTGAGTGTGTGTGTGTGTGTTTTTCCTTATGAAACATACTTTCATGTTCTTCCCCCTTTCTCTCTAAACATATACACGATCCATATCAACATCAAGTCACCATCTTTCTCTTAATCTTTCTTCTTTATATTTACGCATAAAAGCTTTGTGTTTGTTTCGCTGTATAACTTGTGTGGTAACGTGGGTATTTGTGATAAGGTTGAGATATTTAAGGTCCTACAATTGGCATCAATCACCTAACAATGGTTTAGGAGTGTTGTGTTACGTTTTTTGTTAAAGCTTTTCAAAAAGGTTGCATTTTTTACATAGAACGAGAGCTTTTTGTCATAAAGTTTTGATTTTTACGTGGTTTTAAGCTTAAAGTTGTAGACTTTATTGATCTTTAAGTGTTTTGGACGAAGTTTGTGCAAAAGAAATCATTTGGAAACGTGTTATTGGGTGAAAAATCATGGTTTTGCATTTCTGGGCATTTTTTACGTGTAAGCAACTTTTAGTCAAAACCCTATTTTTACGCGTAAGTAAAAGTCAAAACCCTAGTTCTACGCGTAAGGTCTTACGCGTAAGAAGAGTTTTTTCTACACTTAAGCTTTTGGTGACGGATCTTCGTGCAACAACGGTTACTCAGTGCTTCCCTCACTTGGATAAGTTTGTGGAACACTTCGACTTGTGGATATCTTTTACACTTGGACGAGTGTAAAGGATTTTGGTTTTAAACCTAAACTTACGCATAAGCCTAAAAACTTACGAGTAAGCACTTCTACGCATAAGTTAACTCTTACGCGTAAAGTACTCTACTTCTAAGCCTTTAAGTTTACGCATAAGCTTACGCTTAAGCCTAAAGGTTACGCGTAAGATACTGTTTACGCATAAGCAAATCCTACGCATAAGCTTCCTTCTACGCCTAAGGAATCCTACGCATAAGGTTATCTACGCATAAGCACTGCATCCTACGCCTAAGAACAAGGTTTACGAGTAAGATCTTAAGCAAAACTTCAAACGGCCATAACTTTTGAACCGTAACTCCGTTTTCAGCGTTCTACCCATCAAAACGACCGTGAGAAAGAGGAGATTGGCACGTCGAATGAAATAAAGTTCATTAGGGTTAACCTTCAAGTCCTAAAAACGCTCCGAACAGAAGTTATTGAGGTTTTTAAGTTTTTAGACCCAATTTTCACTACAACAACCGAGCTTAATCTTCATCAAACACAACTCCTTTATCGTTGAATCGATACTACATCAACTTTATCATCAATTACCTTCATCTATGGCTACTCAACAAGACATTCATGCAGCCGGTGCCGAAAACCGTCCTCCTATGCTCGAAAAAAATGGATATCTTCAATGGACAAGTCGTATGCACCGTTACATCAAAACCAAACCTAATGGAAAACTCATGATTCAATCCATTACGAATGGACCCTTCAAGCCTCGACCAGTCCAAAACCCTGGAAATCCTGATGCAACACCTCCCGTCCCACCATCTTTTCGTGTTCAAAATGAATCAGAATACACGGACGAGGATAACAAACAGGTTGAAGCAGATGACATGGCAATACACATTGTCCAACTAGGTTTACTGAGAGCCATCTTTGCTGCTGTGGACAGCTGTGAAACTGCTTACGAAATGTGGGAACGTGTTAGACGACTTTGTTATGGAACAAAAATTGGTCAACAAGACACGGAGAACAAGCTGCTAACTGCATGGGAGAAGTTTACATCTACTCCAGGAGAATCCATTGAATCCTACTATGGAAGGTTTTGCACTTTGATGAATGAGCTTATCAGAAACAAGTTGGCACCCAGAACTATCGTGAGTAACATCAAATTCCTAAACAATCTACCAGAAGAATGGGGACGATATGTCACTATTGTCAACCAAACAAAGGACTTACATCAGGTGAACTTTGATCAACTCAACGATTTTCTAAAACAAAACCAAGCTGAAGTCAATGAAGTTAGGAAAAAAAGATTGGCAAAGAATCATGATCCATTGGCACTAATTGCAAAGACTCCAACTCCAGTGAACTCACAACAACAAGCTTCATCATCTTCCACTAACAACAACTTGCAGCAATACATTCCACAACCACAAGTTGTTATCCCTCAACAACAATTCTACTCTCAAGAACAACAACTCAATCAACAACAACAATATCCACAATACCAGGAAGAAGGAATCACTGATCTTGAAACTGAACAAGAACAAGCTTTGTCAACTGCATTTGCTTTTTTGACTAAAGCATTCAGAGGTCGCTATTCCACACCAACTAACAACAACCAAAGGATTTCATCAAACACTCGCAACAGGCAAATTGCACAGCCGGGTGTGAATATGGGTCATCAAGGACAAATGGTTGGAGTTATTGGGAATCAGCAAGGATATGCTACTGGATTTCACATGGGTAATCAGGCGGTTCCGTATCAGGGTAATCAGTTGGGTCAGAATGTTGGAAATCAGATGGGGCAGAATGTTAGGAATAGAACAGTGGGTAATCAGAATGGGAATGCTGCAGCTCCAGTCGTTGGGAATTATGGAAATGTGAATCAGGGTAATCAGGTTACGTGTTACAATTGTCAAGGAGTGGGTCACATGGCAAGGAATTGTCCTACTAAGCCGAAAAATAAGGATCTTGCGAATCTTCATAAAGCTATCATGTTGGTACAAAAGGAAGAAGCAGGACTTCAGTTGAGTGCTGAGGAACATGACTTTATAGCTATTATGGATGATTTGGAAGACCGAGAGGACATCAATGCAAACTGCATCTTCATGGCAAATCTTCAGGAAGCTAAGTATGACATTGAGTCTGACGCACCTCCTGTCTATGACGCCAATGCAGTATCTGAGGTACCAATCATTGATCCATGCTATAACAATGTCATATTTGATGTGTTTACTCATGGCGAACAGCATTCTGTGACATCAGCACCTACTTATGATACATACCTGGACAATCCGAGTTGTAGCAATACTAACTCTGAAACTCCAGATGTGGATCTTAGTGGAGGCTGTGTGACACAAAATCCTGAGACTGATGATGTAAAACCCTAAAAATCTAACGAGTGTGAAAAGACTATTTTACCCTCAAGTTTAATACTTATAAAATACGTAAATTACGCCAAGCTCATTACATGCATTTAAAATCTAACTTGTAAATGATCAAATGGTAGGAGATAATTAAAATCGACTACACTTATGTTAGATTGATACATGGGTCGAATTATGTACCCAAAATTATAAGAAAATACACTTAAATGTAGGCCCATTATATTTTGAAATTAGAAAGTTACATTTTCTGTTTTAACTTCCCATTATATTCGGCTGAAATCACCTCCCCATTTACTCCCCAATTACGCCCATAAAATCCCCCATTTACTACTATATAATTCTCATTATAAACTACCTTTTCACATTAAGATTTAAACTCATACAAAAACCTAATATGCAAAGTGACGGCTCACCTTTCTTTCTCTCCATTCCATTCGAATTCAAGGACCTTACCAGGTGTTTGTGACGTGATCAAAGGAGGCCAACAGGAGGATCGTTCGTGGTTTGGAAAGCTCGTGATTCGTGGGTAACTCGTGACCGTGGTGGTGGCTGGAACCCATACGTGGGGTGTCTTGTGTTCGAAGGTTTCGAAGGCTGTTGCCGGTGGTGTTTTATTCGAACCATTCTCAATCCTTTTACCCATGTCTCGTTCTTGTAATCACGCTTCGAGGGTAATATTTTCGACCACATGTAAATCCTCCCTTTGATTATCCATTCGATTATATTCATGAATTTTTGAGGATTCGAATAACATGCATGATAAAAACCGAATATAGATACGTCACATGAAATCGTGTTAGTTAACCCATGTTTCATTCTGTTTTGAATCCATATATTTCGAACCAAGTATAACTATGTTTTGACCTAAGAATTTGATTTGATCTAACTTGACATGCAGGTTTACCTCTAATACAAACACACATAAATAATAAGTATCATGGTCTAATAAAATCACACCAAAGCCATGTGTATATATATATCGAATAGTATGCATGTAAATTGATCCATGTTTAAATCTGTTGGGAACCTATTTCGATATGCATGTACGTACAAGACCACATGAGTGATTAGCTACTGTTTCTTTACATTCTGTCGTGGGTAACTAAGTGGAATGCATGCAATTGACCAAGGCTTCACATAATAAAATTAATTAACTTAGTCACATAAAGTCAGGCTATGAAGCACATAAACATCAAGTAGGACATGCATGCAATTCGACCCACGTTTTATTTCCATCTTCTGAATATGTTTCGACCCCACCCTTTGCATGTCATTCATGTTATCTATTATTGTATGAAGTTAAATATAAATAATCACATAAAGTCATATGCTAAATGAGTAAACTTGCAATATTTACATACTTGACCTTATACTTTGTAATATTTACATTTTAGACCCTAAACTATTGCAATTTGTCATAAATGACCCTTAAACTATAATGATAATCATTTTCACCACTTTAACTTAAATTGACATTAATTACATTATAAATGACTAAACCTGCTAAATATGGAAACCTGTTATTTTTGGAAAGTTACTTAATATGGAAACATGCTAAAATAGAAACTCGCCTAAATTTGGAAAGTTACTAAAAATGGAAAGAAACTTTAATTATGAAATGTGAATAACGATGAACCCTAAAACTATGAAATAACGTTCTAAATATTAAGCGACCATTGTTCGTGTAGATTCGCGGAGGAAGGGGTAGCTTTTGTTTTCTTGTGTATTTCGGGCGATTTGCTTTGCGGTTTGAGGTACAGATATTCTGACCTTACCTCTTAAGGTTTCTCATGATTCGTATTCATCCTTTGATTCTAGCTTTGGACTGTTATGCTTTTACTCTGAGCCTTCTTATTAGGGCTTCCCTATGACTTTGCTATGCTCCCTTTGATATGAACCTCTGATATGAACTTATGATATGAACTTTGATATGAACCTCTGATATGAACTTATGATATGAACTTTGATATGAACCTCTGATATGAACTTATGATATGAACTTTAATATGAACCTCTGATATGAACTTATGATATGAACTTTGATATGAACCCTTATGATATGATTATGCTTTGACCTTTTAGTTTGATACCCGAGCCAAATATGTGTTCCTAGTCATGGAGGTACCATGACCATGTCATTGATGCACCAATGGCATGACTCCAGTGTGTACGAGTGATGTTACACACCGTCCCCATTATGTTATATGATTATGAGCTCAGATATATGTTTGGCCACTATGTTTCCGGGAGGCGTATGGATGCATCCTAGATATGTTATGTTATGATACGATATGATATGATTTATATGGTGAATGATGTCGTGTGCAATACGCGTCTTCACATTCCGGGAGCTAGCTACTTCATTGGTTACTGAGGTCTCCCCTCCCATTATATATGGTATTCCGAGGTCACCCCTCCGAATACAATGGTTACTTATGATATGATATGATATGATATGTTCCGGGCTCGTGGTAGATTTCTGACAACCCTTACACTTTTTGATATACTTATATTGTACCTTCTGTATTCCCCAACGCACCATATTCTGTGTTAATTATTCATTACTCAGTACCCTTATATGACTCACTCTACTACCAAGATATATATATTCCATTGCATTGATCTGTCATCCTCTCATTCCGTTACTTCAGACTATCGTTCCATTCATGTACCGGGTTATTATATGTTTATTGAATTTGATGATGCTATTCACGTTTTAGGTGACTACTGATTACCCTGCTATGATATGATTAATATGCGGTTATATGATTTACCTGTTGTCATATGATGATATGTTATTTTACTGTTATGTGATCCTTTTGATTTGTATGGTAACCATGCTTGTGTGCAATCGATTTTTGATCTGTTTATCTTGTGAACCTCGTTCGATTAATCTCGTGGACTATGACTATCCGTGGTATCCTTATCTGCTTGTTGTTGACCTGCCATGTTTACATTTCTGTCTATGCTAAGGCTTGATTGGGTTGTTCAACCTATGACGTCTGGCTTGTTAACTTGCTTAATTGTCCTGCTATGTCCCTAATTCATTCAATTATAATGTCCATACTTTATTCCTACTTGTTACGTGTGACTACTCTATTTTGACTGTTGTTAGTACTTCCGCTGTTGTGATACTGGTTATGTTTCAACTAAGGGTTTTTGACCTGTGTGATTGCCATGCTCACTTATTAATTAATTGCTTTCGCTTTCCTTTAGATTTCGGTTTGACTTGTATGTTTTCTGATTTCCTGAATTTAGTGTATGCCATATATATGTGTTGTGTGGATACGACGTCTGCTATGTTTGTATATGTTTCAGTACTTGTATGTCTGGTTTGTATGTGCTTGTTTATATGTCATCGATGCTTTGCTTTGCTTCGTTCTCCTTGTTATCTGTTCGTTTTGGATATCTGTATAATTGTGTTCTGCAGGATCCTCATTGACTCATTGTTCTCATTTCGCTGCAACTTTGTTATCCGTTTCCTTTCTTTCATTTTGCATTTCAGATTTTATTTAGCTTTCGTTTTGTTATATCTGTTCACTGGGCTTTTTAAGCTCAGCCGCATTTCTTTTCCTGCGGCAGGTTTTATTTTTGAAGATGGGATTCTATGGGCTGAGAGTTGGATTATCTGAGTGGACCAACCCTAGTTACCTTATTATTTGGACTTATTTGAAGAGCTTTTGTTTTGAGATTTTCTTTTCATTTTGGATATTGTATTTCCTTGTCAGTCAACTGTTCATATGATTTGATACTTCATTTTAAGGTTTTCGTTTGCAAAGATTTTAATTGTATGTTCTGATATGACACCAAAATGTGACACTTCTACCCTTGTCGGGTTGGGGTGTTACAGATGAGGAAACACGTGCCTTATTTGAAACATTAATCAATAACAGTGGCATTGAAGTTGAGAAAGTTAAAAAGGTCAATCGCGATGTTAAGGCCGCGAATGATAAATTGACCGCTGAGCTTGAAAGGTACAAGGAGAATGCAAAAGCCTTTGAATTTCATAAAAACAAAGAGTCAGAATTAGAAATTGGTTATCGAGATTCCGTTTTAAGATAACAACAATTGCAAATCAAGTATAACATGCTTGATGTTAATTTGAACTTGAAAATAAAATCTTTAAACAAGGAAATTTCTGATCTTAAAAACCAACTTTCTAAACAACAAGCAACTTATTCTGATCTTGAAAAAGAGAAGAAACAGTTGATTGCTGATTTTTCAAAACGAGAAGATTCTCTTCTTGATGAAATTCTTGATAAAGATGAAAAAATCAAAAAATTGGAAAATTTGCTTGTTACAACGGGTCATTCAGCCAAATCAACCAATATTCTAATTAATCAAACGAATCCGTATTTTCATACAACACAAAAAATGGCTCTTGGTAACACACCTCCTTGTTTCCTCAAGAAAGCTCAGAAAGAACAGAATGTTTTGAACAATGGAAAAGCATTGCATGAACCCATAATTGTTCATGATTCTCTTGAAACATTAGAACTATCTAAAGAGAGTAGATCTAAAATGAAACAAAAGAATCCAGAAATAAAACCAATCGACTACAGAAAATGGAACAAAATTAATGGAATTACTTTTGTCTCACAAAAAGAAAAGTCAAAGTTTTCCATCACACCCAGTGTTTCAAACAAAGAGTCATCACCAGTTTCAAAACCAGTTCCAACTCCTGTAGTTGTCTCACAATCTCTTTCAAAAATCGAACAAATGTCTTCAAACAATCCTTTTAACACAAGTGATGCTAGAAGCATTTTAGATGACGTTAAAACTAGAATTGGGGAACTTCAAGAGACCGTTAAATCTAAAACCAATATTACAACTAATATCTGGTTTTCTAGTTTTGATGATGAAAATAAAAAGTTTTTTGAAACTCAAATTGCCCCTCAGCTGAATAACATCAACTCAAGGATAATTCATTTTGAACAAGCATTTTTGAAAGAAACAGTTGACTTTGTCAAGGACCATAAATCCCTGGTAAAGAAAGCTAATGAAAGTGTTGAACACATCAACGTTTTGGAAAATTTAAATGATTCTCTCTTCGAAGATGTTCTGTGTACCGATATTATGTCCATTGTTTTACAAACATATTCTGTTGAAGATCACGAAAGACTCCAGTCTGAGACCTCCGAAATTGTTTCTAAATATGAAAATGCTCTTGCAAAACTTGAAAAAGAAAATGTCTCATATTTTAAACAGCTTGATCGAAAAACTGAGGAATGCAAGTATGACAAACTGTCGTATGAGCGTGCCTATAAAGACATGAAAGAGAAAAATGATCTTTTGAGGGCCCAGCTGGAATGTCAAAAAGGAAAGGCTGTGGATACTAAGATTGCAAAACCATTGACTGAGGAGAAAGCAAATGTTCCCAAACCAGTTTTCAAACCAAAAATGTCAATTTCTATGCCTCCTCCAAAAGTCAATGAGAAAAATGATTTGTCAAAACAAGTCACTCCACCTGCCTTGCCTAAACAAAATGTTGAAAATGAAAAAGCGGTTATCGAGAAACCAAAAGTTTTAGCTCCTGGCCTTTTTAGGATGAGTACCGCTAATGCGTCTGCCTCCACATCTAAACCATATGGAACAAGCGACATAAGTTTAGAAAAGCACTCTAAAGAGACTAGGAAAGCTGAAACCACTTCTCTAGATAAAAATGTGAATCCTAATGAGTGTGCCTTACCTTCTACAGGACTAGGAAGCACCTCTAGAAGCAGCAGACTAAAGCCTAAGAGCAATACAAGGAACAATAGAGTCTCGCATGCCTCTAAGAGTAGTAGCTTGAATAAAAAGAAGTAGAAGAACACCCTAGGAATTTACCGCTTTGTAATAAGAAAGACATTTCATCTGAATGTACTGAACCTATGAAACTTGCTAAGTTTAATGAATGTGTTGATTATGTTTGTGTCACTTGCAAAAAATCTTTAACTAATATTCATGATGATTGTGTTTCTAAAAATGAGATTGTTAAGCCTGTTCAGAAGAACCTTCCTAAAAGAACTTATGCTAAACCCATAGGAAGACTAGTTGCAAGATTTAGGTCTTACACTACTGATAGGAAGCATAGTCCTTACTTTAGGGATGACATTTGGAAACCAACGGGTAGAACCTTCACACTCCAGAATGGTAGAATGAGTGATGAACCTGTCTTCCCAGTAGATTACTTCTATGAGTGTGATCAGGATTTTACCTCTAACCCAAAGGAACCAAAGTCAATAAGGTTTCCAAAATTCTCTTCTTCTGTTCTTGGCAGGTTATCGAAATATGTCTTTGGATCGTCGACTCGGGTTGCTCCAAGCACATGACCGGGAATCTGAAGCTGCTGATCAATTTCGCCTGGAAATTTATGGGAACTGTACGATTTGGAAATGATCATGTAGCCGCTATCATGGGTTTTGGAGATCTACCTTTTGGAAATTATTTGATCACTCGGGTTTATTATGTCGAAGGGTTGGGACACAATTTGTTTTCAGTTGGGCAATTCTGTGATGCAGATTTAGAGGTTGCTTTTAGGAAAAATGCTTGCTTCGTTAGAAACTTGAATGGCACTGATCTCTTAACTGGGAATCGTGATACAAACTTGTATAATATCGACATTAACCAAATGGCCTATTCATCACCAATATGTCTTATGACACGAGCATCTGGAAAAAAGTCCTGGTTGTGGCATAGAAGATTATCCCATCTCAATTTTGACACTATCAACAAACTGGCCAAAGACAACATCGTAAACGGACTTCCAAAGTTCAAATACACCAAGGATCACCTATGTCCATCATGCGAACAAGGAAAAAGCAAAAGAGCATCATATAAACCCAAACCCGTACCTAGTTCGGAAGCAAGGTTGCATATGTTGCACATGGACTTATGTGGCCCAATGAGAGTTGAAAGCATTAATGGGAAAAAGTATATTCTTGTTATCGTCGATGACTATTCAAGATATACATGGGTTAAGTTTCTGAGGTCAAAAGACGAAGCACCAGGCATCATCATCACCTTCCTGAAACGTATTCAAGTACGTCTTCAAGCTCCTATAAGGGTAGTAAGAACAGATAACGGCACAGAATTTACTAATCAGGAGTTAAGAGCTTATTTTGAAGATGTTGGAATCACACATCAGACATCAGTTGTTAGAACTCCACGGCAGAATGGGGTAGTTGAAAGAAGAAATCGAACTCTTGTGGAAGCTGCTCGCACAATGCTAATCTATTCTAGTGCACCGTTATTTCTATGGGCTGATGCTGTTGCCACTGCTTGTTTCACTCAAAACCGATCTCTAATCCATCCAAGATTCAATAAAACCCCATATGAGCTAGTGCACAACAGAAAACCTGATATCTCTTACCTTCACGTGTTTGGCGCTTTGTGCTATCCAACGAACGACAAAGAAGATCTAGGAAAACTGAAAGCTAAAGGTGATATTGGAATCTTCATTGGATACTCAGAAAACTCAAGGGCATTCAGGGTGTATAACAGAAGAACTAGGAAGATAATGGAGACGATGAATGTGAATTTTGATGAACTTTCACAAATGGCTTTTGAGAGACTCGCTCTAGAACCCGCACTTAAACCGATGGCTTCTAATCAAAACAGATTAGAACATGCACTAAACCCGCAGACATCTAAACACATCAGTTCAGGACTCATACAACAAAGAACTCCATCAACTTTTGCTGACACACCTCATGAACAAGAATGGGAGAAATTCTTTGAGTTAATGTTCGATGAATACTATGGTGGAACTTCGACAAATGCATCAAACCATCATTCCGCTGCACCCGCTCAAAATCATCCACCAACACCAACAGAAGATGCATCTACAACGGTCGAAACCAATGCACCAACTCCATCAACGTCATCTACATCGACTTCTGCAAATCCTAATTTTACAACAGTTTTACCAGCAGTTGATGAGAAAAACCAAAACATATCATTTCAAGAAGAACCTTCACAAAACCAGAACGATGCAACGTTAGATGAAGACTTATTTGAAAACCCGTTTGCTACGGAATCAACTGAATCATCTTCAAGCTTACGAGAACCATCTAACTCGCACACGTTTAACCAACGGTATCCTTCTACTCTGAAGTGGACAAAAGACCATCCAATTGAACAAGTTATTGGTGAACCTTTACGACCAATTCAGACGAGACGCCAACATGCCACCGATTGCGACTTGTGCATTTACCTTTGCTCAATTAGCACTAAAGAACCAAAGAACCTTCGGGAGGCAATGGCAGACAATGCATGGATAGTAGCAATGTAGGAGGAACTTCTCCAATACCGTCTACATGACTCTTGGGATTTGGTTCCAAGACCAATTGACATTCGCGTCATTGATCTCAAATGGTTATGGAAGAACAAAAGGGATGAAGAAATGATTGTAATTCGCAACAAAGCTCGTCTTGTGGCCAAAGGATACAGACAGGAAGAAGGAATAGACTTTGAAGAGTCATTCGCGCCGGTAGCTAGACTTGAAGCAGTCAGGATATTCTTAGCCTATGCAGCTCACAAAAACATAACGGTTTATCAGATGGACATTAAGACCGCGTTCTTGAATGGAACTCTGAAAGAAGAAGTGTACGTGAGTCAGCCAGAAGGCTTCATAGACATGGAACATCCAGACTACGTCTACAAACTCAAAAAGGCAATCTATGGTTTGAAACAAGCTCCGAGAGCGTGGTATGACGAACTGTCCTCTTTCCTGATTCTACACAATTTCACCAAAGGAACTGTTGATCCTACCTTGTTTACACAAAAATGCAAAAACGACATTTTGATTGTTCAGATTTACGTGGACGACATCATTTTTGGGTCCACTAATCCGAATCTTTCAAAACATTTTGAAAACCTCATGAAAAGCAAATTTGAAATGTCCATGATGGGGGAACTAAATTTTTTTCTTGGTTTACAAATACATCAATCCCCACGTGGAATTTTTATCAATCAAGCTAAATATACAACTAAGATTTTGAAAAATCATGGTATGGATAATTGTGATTCGGTCGGTACACCAATTGTAACTTCACAAAAAATTGGAGCCGATTTATTTGGGAAACCCATCGATCCGAAGAAATATCGGAGCATGATTGGTTCTCTCATGTACCTCACTGCTAGTCGACCCGATATTCATTTTGATGTTTGCTTATTAGCACGGTTTCAGTCAAAGCCTACCGAACTGCACCTCAAAGAGGTTAAACGGATCTTTCGGTACCTAAAGACATCCATTCACATGGGACTTTGGTATCCGAAGGAATCCGGATTTGATCTAATTGCCTTTTCAGATGCGGACCACGCAGGTGATCAAGTTACAGCAAAAAGTACATTAGGAGGAGCACAATTTTTGGGTGAAAAGTTAGTAAGCTGGTCTTCAAAGAAACAAGATTGCACTGCACTTTCAACCGCTGAAGCTGAGTATGTGTCTCTATCTGCGTGTTGTGCTCAAGTTCTACGGATGAGAACACAACTCACAGATTATGGCTTTACTTTCGATAAAATACCTATGTATTGTGACTCGAAAAGTGCCATAGCCATATCCTGCAATCCTGTTCATCACTCAAAGACTAAGCACATTCGTGTCCGCTACCACTTCATCAAAGAGAACGTAGAAGAGGGTACTATTGAATTATTTTTCGTGAAGACAGATTACCAACTCGACGATCTATTCACTAAAGCCCTTTCAAAAGAGCGATTCAATGATTTAGTTCGACGAATTGGAATGCGAAGCCTAACCCCTGAGGAGTTAGATCGTCTTCTCGAATCTTCTTGAAAATGATTTTCTAAACAAGCTTCGCTGTAAATATTTTTGAAAAACAAAATACAAAATTTGAAAATCCAACAAAAGCAAAATATAAAAATATAAAACTTTCAAAAAACACAAAAACAATATAAAATCAAAAATACAAAAATATTCTTCTCACGACATGTCTCTCGTATAATCGATATTCTGTACGTTTCTAGAAATGTCATTCAACAATGATACAGACATGTACAGATGCTTGAGCAAGAGTTCTTTAAATGTTTTCTAAAACATGTCGTTTCTCAAAATTTCTTCAATAATGGCTTTCGTATACTTCAATACGAAACCCGGACAAAAATGATGACTTTTGATTATTTTCAAATCAAAACTCGTGTTTTTAAAGAAAAATCAAGTGTACGCTTCAGTGAACTACATTTCAAACTGGTGAGAAATCATCATCATCTTGAGCACCTTTTCAAGATTGTTCAAAAAGATTTTCAAAATCTTTCAAAATATTTTGTGCTCAAGACAACTCCCTCTAAAAACCCTTTAATTGATTATGTTTTATTAAAGGGGGAGTATAATACCAAAATGTTCCAAACTCATGCTTAAATCAAATCCGACTGTCTCCCAAAAAGATTCTAAAATATTGTTTAATCCGTTGATATAAAAAATATCATGAATATGCTATTTTTGAGGGGAAGGAGACGTGATTAAAATGTGATCAAAAAGTTTAATGATCGTTGTTTGAATCTCAAAAGAGCTCGACTCAGTTGAAACCAATGAATTGACGAGGAATCAATGTCAGGAAATGTACCATCTCGAGAAACTTTCTATGGACTTGACCAGGACGGGTAATAATTTCAAGCTAGTTCTCTAGTGATGTAAGCGTGTCTCGAATCGGTCTTGTTCATTTAAAGTCGATCAATTCAAAACGTGCAAACTCGACCCTCTCTGTGCAGATTTCAGTTAAAACAATATAAGCACATATGAAGGGGGAGTGTTTCTGAAAAACAAAACTCTCAAGCTGTTAACAAAATGTTTTGATAATCATAAACACTTTGAGAGATGTTCAAGAAAAATGGTTTTATGGCAACAATAGGACATTCATGGAGTTATAAGGTGACTAAGGATAGGAAATCCGTCCTATGATCCGCCAGAGCCGGAGGGATCTACCCAAGGACAATACCAATAGTTAGTATTAGAAGTTCTTAGGTATGATTGAAAAAAGGAGTAATGTGAGAAAGGAGAAAGAAGGGGTTGAAGAATTAAAAATAAAAGCAAAAGAAAGGGTGAAAAGAAATAGCCCTCCATAATCAACCTTAGGGCAGAAACCGGGTTTAATTCATCTGCTACTGGTTGTCACTAGATGACACTGGTATTGAAGAAAAAAACGTCATGGACCCAGTGACGCACTGCACCTAACCTTCTAGCCACTCAATTCCTCTTAAAAGGATTTGTTTCATTCTCACTGGGAACCCTACATAATCTATCGACTTTCTCTTAGAGATCGTTGGTATTGAAGAAGGAGACCCTCTCCCTAGTCTTCGCTTAGGAAAACCAAAATGCACTAATTGAGTCTAGAGCCACGAGATTCATTAAAAGATCTCATAGGAACACATGACATTTCATCTCTTGTTGTTCAACATTAAGGACACAAGTGATACATTCTAGAGTCCTACGCAGATCTTAGCAATCTGCCCGAACATTTATGAGAGGTTTCACAACTGTGATCCTCAGTGATTGAATGGAAATTCCTGCCAGGGTCAACATCAAACAGCCCTGATAGCAGGTCACTTTGGTAATTCTTTATGGGTTACGCTTAGTGTGTCTCAAATGGTCTACGGTCGTGAAGTGATGCTTCGGTGTACTCCAGCGACTCACCTGAACTATAGATGTACTTCGGTATGTCGTGTTAGCCTTCTTGAGGGCCTCCAGTTTCAGGAACAGCCTTTGTAATAATTAGAGATGTGTTTTCACACTATGCTGTCAACACCCTCGAAGTTCGAACTTGTAAGTGCTGGAAATCCCGCTAAGGAGATTCCTTTCACGAATCGAATCCTGAAGATGTGGGTCATTACTTGAATTTATTCTATGTAATGCCAACTGTCCCTTATGGGATTAGGACGGCTGATTCGCCCGACCAAGGTGAATGGAATCAAGACATTCATCATTAGAACAATTGTAGTAATCAATTCTTTAAGAAAAGATTACAATGATCAATTGGTGTTCGTGACTGTACCTGGGAAGCTGCTGCTGATGGATGCTCGCGGGAGGAAGAGATCGTGCAAATTCTCCACATGCTCATACCAACAACACATGAAAGTTCTCATCAAAATCAAAGGCAACACAAAGTTAAAGATGATTCTTCGTCAATGTCAAAGAATCTACAAAAGTATAAAGACTCGAGAACTACATCATTGGTAATTAAAAGTCAAATAGAAGTGTGAGCATGGTGGAGAAAGACGTGGAGACACCTAACCAAAGAAGTTGACAAATGGCAGACAACACCATTAACTGATCACAAAGCATTAAGGAACAAAAATCAAGACTATTCTATATCTACACACAAAGTTCAAGCTCAAGGAAAGTAAGGACCTAATCAAGTGGAGCATCTTTTGAATGACCACCCCTTAGGGGGAGATTGTTAGCCTTGATAATATTTAATAGAAGTGATGGTCATTCACGTTTAGGAACTTTGTAACGTGTGTTAGATATCGTGATAGAATAGTCAACGGGCTCGTGGATTGGGCTAAGCTAAATGGCTATTAGTTAAGTTAAGCTAGCCTTTTACCATTTGTAATCCAATCCAAGTCCAACCCATATCCATGAAGCCCATGGCCAAGCCCATTAGGGCATTTTTTCTTGTAGTATAAATACCCCTCAAATGATCATTTGAGGGGTGTGCTTGAGTGTGTGTGTGTGTGTGTGTTTTTTTTTCCTTACGAAATATACTTTCATGTTCTTCCCCCTTTCTTTCTAAACATATACATGATCCATATCAACATCAAGTCACCATCTTTCTCTTAATCTTTCTTCTTTATATTTACGCATAAAAGCTTTGTGTTTGTTTCGCTGTATAACTTATGTGGTAACGTGGGTATTTGTGATAAGGTTGAGATATTTAAGGTCCTACATACTTTGATCATTGTGGGTGTTGGTTGAATGGTCTTGGTGGAAGGATGTTATGGAAATGTAGTTAGATGGTATGATGCTTATAAAAGGTGAATATGGTTACGATGAATTGGTTGTGCAGTGAAGCAAAACTGCTTTGTATTGAAGCTTTGCCAGAGATTAGCTATATCTGATACGAGCTGCTATATCAGATATGAGACAAATGAATGTTTTTTTTGTATCTGGTTTGGGGATTGTCCAAAATCAGTGTATGTTATACCTATGATCTACAAAATGTTTGAATATTAATATAATTCACCTTTTGCATTAAAAAAAATTGCAATATCTTTGTTCCATTTTTATCAAATGTTTTTACGTGCATATTGTACACTTGAATTACTCTTTCCGTCTCAACATTATTTTCAGAAGATAAAAATCACATAGTTTAATATAGGGCTGAGCAAATCATCCCGAAAACCAATCCCAACCGACCGAAACCGGACTGAACCGAATTTTTTCGGTTCGGTTTCGGTTTTGTATATTTTATTTTCGGTTTTTTCGGTTTCGGTTCGGTTCGATTTTTGTCGGTTTTTTCGGCTCGAAACACGAAAACCGACCCGAAACAAGTTATTCGGTTCGGTTTCGGTTTTGATATATATTTTTCAGTTCGGTTCTCGGTTTGAGTTTTTCCTTTTTCGGTTTTCGGTTCGGGTCTGTTTTCGTCTGTTCGGGTCGGGTTTGACCCGATGCTCACCTCTAGTTTAATAAAAGTGAAGCCATTTTTATTTTTAACTACTCAAATAGAATATTCTTCCACTAAATTATCTAGTTTTTGCTTAAAAAGAAAAGTGGACAATACATCCTGAAAAGAAAATATGGACTATAATTTTGAGACGAGAGGAGTATATGAATGTGAGGTGACAAATTATATACGATTATGCATATAGGTATTTGATTTAGCTCGGGTTAGGCATATCTTGTTCAACGGGTTGTTAATTGCAAACTTAATCCCATGTTGGAAAAACAAGTGGATCATAGATTTTGATGACTGTCATCTATTGTCTAGCGTTAGTATCAAGTAAGAAATATAATTAAAATAAGAAGAATGATACACAACCGCACATTTTAAATGCACCTACAAATATAGATGTATCTCTTTTTAAATTTCTCCTCCTTATTTGAAAGACGTGACTGGAATTTCTTCTCATTTCAAATTTTCACTCTCACTAGATCTCTTCTCCAATTGTCTATTGATGTAAAAATCAAATAAATATGAACGTACATGCCAGCTTATTAGCAACACTTACGTGGAAACACACAATAAAAAATCGCTGAGACTATCAAAACTAGTTTGATCATACAAGTAATATAAATACAACCGAAGCATGATAATCATATTAAAACATTTACAAACACGATTTATATATATAAGATATATAATGTATCAACTTTGATCAATCATGTTAATACAAATAAACCGTAAAAACGTTTATTAATATTTTGCGATCTTTTTGTGTTTTGTTGTTAACAAATATAATGTTATTTTAAGTACAATTATAAGGATATTTGTTATTTTTGTAAAGCATTTACATATAGTCACTTAATACAAATTGTTGTAATAGTTTATTAGGATGGGTAAAAATCACAACCCATGAATCATATCCAAAACCCATGGTATTAACCCATACCCATTTGACTAGTTGCATTGCATCTATTAAATACATTGTATCTAATGAAATACCCATGGACCAACCCATAACCCATGACCCATGACCCATAACCAAAAAACCCATAGGCAAAGAGGAGCGTCCCACGGATCCCTAGGTTTACACTAGACGAATCCCTTGAGGGTGGGATCCGGGGAACAGTGGCAAGTTTTGCCTATAAATAGAGAGCCATTTCTTCATTCTAACTCACCCCTCTTCTTACTAATTCTCTCATATACTCTCATTCTTTTCTAACAAAAGATCACTTGATCTAGAGAGTTGTTCTTCTTTCTTTCTTTAGTGATTCTCATATAGGTCCTTCTCTAAGGCGAGATCACGAGCATTCTACAAGTCATCCAAGCAAGGGGTCCTTGATTGATTTTTTCCTCCACAAGATTTCTGTAGCAAAGATCTTGTATTTGATATTTCACATAGTTGTTGTGTAATAGTCGTGTTGGTTTGGTCCACCGTGTTACGGACTCGGTATTTAGCTTTGTACCGGAAAAAGGTGTAAGCAACGTTGTGAAGGCTTCTCCGCCAAGTTGAAGGAGTTTGTTGACATAGTGCTTGAACTCTCGAGTAGGTGACTCGGGGAGTGCAGTAGGGCAAGGAAGGTGTCCTTGTAGCCGAACCACTATAAATCGGTTGTGTCATTTCTATCATTTACTTTAATTTATTTACTTGCATTACCATTAGATCTATACTTTCTCTTCATCCATACGATTTCACATAATATCGAATCTAAAGTTTTTGAAACTAACTTAAAATCGGCAAAACTATTCAACCCCCCCTTATAGTTTTCAACAATTGGCATCACGAGCTAAGTTTATAAAAGTTTTAAAGTAAATCGTATTTTAAAAACTTTTTCGATCACTATGGGTTTTGAAAACTACAATGAAGGGCAATCTATGCAAAGACCACCACTACTTGAAACTAATGGTTTTATATATTGGAAAAATAGATTTGAAACGTATGTGAAGTATAAAGATATTGATCTTTGGTACATTATTGTTGAAGGCGATTTTGAGGCTACCTCAAAAGATGATAAAGGAAATTTAGTTAACATACCTCATGATAAACTAAACGATGACATGAAGAAAAAGCTTTCCAAAAATAGTGAAGCTAAAATGGTTTTATATAATGCTTTACCCAAAAAGGAATTCGAAATAATTTCTATGCTTAAAACCTCTAAAGAAATTTGGAATTCTTTAGTCGTAACTCATCAAGGTAATCAACAAGTTTAAAATAATAAAATTGATTTATTTGTTCAACAATACGAACAATTTTTAATATCGGATGAGGAAACTATACATCATTCTTTTGCTAATTTTAATACTATTATTACATCTTTACAAGCACTTGATGAATCTTTTTCTAGCCGTAACCATGTTAGGAGATATCTAAGGGCACTTCCATCCAAGTGGAGATCCAAGGTGACGGCAATCGAAGAGTCAAAAGATTTGACAATACTCACCCTTGATGAACTTATAGGCAACTAAAAAGTCTATGAGCTTGTCCTTGCTAAAGATTCCGAAGTCTCAAAGGTGAAAGAGAAACACAAATCTCTTGCCCTTAAAGCCAAAAAGGCCTCAAGCGATGAAGAGAACTCCTCTTCGGATAGTGACGACGATGAGTATGCCATGGCGGTAAGGGACTTTAAAAATTTCTTTAGAAGGAAGGGAAGATACGTCAAACAACCGTATGATGACAAGAAAGGATTCCGGAAAAACAAATAGGACGAGAAGCCAAGGGATGATCGTGCTTGCTTTAAATGTGGGGATCCAAACCACTTTATTAGCAAGTGTCCCAAACGGGATGATCAAAAGGCATTCGTGAGCGGCTCGTGGGGAATGAGCGAGGAGGAGGACGAAGAAATTTGTCTCATGGCAAATGACGAGGTATGTCACGAATACTATAGTAGTTCATCACTAGATGATGACTCATTGCATAATGAATATGACAAACTTTGCAAAATTAGCTTAAAATTAATTAACAAAAACAAGTTTTTGAAAAATCAAAACCAACGTTTAGATAAGGAAGTCATAGAGTTAAAAGCAAAATTGAAACGTCTAGAAAAGGGTAAAATAGCAAGTGGCGAATGTGAACTTTGCGTTCAACTTCAAACACTAGTTGATCAACTAGATTCTAAGATTGCTAGAATGAGTACTAATACTTTAGATATGATACTAGATAGTGTTAAAACTGGAAACAACCAAAAAGGTTTAGGCATTCAGCAACTTGATACGTCAACTAGTGAATACAAAGAAACACAATTCGTAAAAGCAATAGAAAAATAGGCCACTGTTGTGGCGGATCCCACGGATCCCACAAAAAGGGAACCGACTAGTGTACAGCTAGGGATCCGTGGGTCTGCTGAAGCAAACAGTGGTAATAACATAGCTTCTTCCTCTAGAACTGATTTTGTTATTGTTAATAAGAAGAAACCAATTCATATGACCACTAGACAACCACCCCCAAAATATAATCCTATTTTTACAAGAAACAAAGCTCCATCTTTTTCAAAACCTAACACATCTAGGAGACCTAATAATGTTTACCCGAGAAGTAACCATCAAATGGGATGGAACCCAAATATGCAAAATGGCTTTCCTTTTCAAAACTTTGCACCATGGAATGCATATTCACCTTATCCATACATGTCTAACATGAATGGAATGTTTAACACTAATAGACCCATGAACAAATGGGGACCAAACTTTTGAGTTAATTGTTTTCTTAGGTGTGCTTAAAGGTCGACCTAGATCCGGATGAATGGGTCAAGGATAGCGGGTGCACGAGGCACATGACCGGGAATAAAGATCTATTCTTCACATATGAATCCTTCAATGGAAGAAATGTGGTGTTTGGAAATAGCAAAAGTAAAATCATCGGTAAATGTACGATTTCTAACAAATCTCTAACCATTAACGACGTGTGTCACGTAGAAAACCTAAACTTTAACCTCTTAAGTATATGACAAACATGTGATAAAAAGTGCAATGTACTTTTTACCGAAACCGGTAGTAAGATATTAAAAAATAGCATAACCATAGGAAGAGGAATTAGGAAACATGGAGTCTATGTCAATAAAATTAGTAATGAACCTAAAGAAAAACTTTGTCTTACCTCTATGGATGATACTTCGACCTTATGGCATCGAAGATTGGGTCATGCCAATATGCGACTTATTCAATCGCTATCTTCCAAAGATCTAGTAAGAGATCTACCTAAATTAAAATATGAACATCATTTTTGTGATGCTTGTAATGTAGAAAAACAAGTCCATTCTAGTCACAAAGCTAAAAACATGGTGTCTACAACTAAGTGTCTAGAATTACTACACATGGATTTATTTGGTCCATCCGCTATCCAAAGTTATGGAGGCAACTACTACACTTTGGTTATAGTTGATGATTACTCTAGGTACACATGGACTAAATTCTTAAAGAACAAAACGGAAACGTTTAATTATTTTGAAATATTAAGCAAGAAAATTCAAAGACAACTAGGAAGTCCTATAGTATCTATTATAACGGATCATGGTAGGGAATTCGATAATGAAGTGCAATTTGGAGATTTTTGTGACGCTAATGGTATTACTCATAACTTCTCGGCTCCTCGCACTCCACAATCGAATGGGGTATTTGAAAGAAAGAATAGAACCCTACAAGAAATGAGTCGCACCATGCTAAATGAGCAATCCATACCTCAAAAGTTTTGGTGCAATGCCGTCGATACTTCAACGTACATTCTTAATCGAGTCTTAATTAGACCAATTTTAGGTAAAACTCCATACGAGTTACTTCGAGGCAAAAAGCCTACGTTAGATCACTTTAGAGTCTTTGGTAGCAAATGTTTTCTTCTTAACACTAAAGATTACCTTACAAAATTTGATCCTAAATCAACCGAAGGTATCTTTCTAGGTTACTCTCATAATAGCAAAGCTTACGTCATAATAAATAAAGAAACAATGAAGGTAGAAGAGTCATTAAATGTAAAATTTGATGAAAGTCCACCCAAACCCTCTCCACCTCTTGTCGATGACGAGATTGTTAAAAGTGAAGCTATTGTAATAAAGAAAAAGATAAATGAAGAAGAAGAATCTTCAAATAATGAACTCATAAATATTAAAGAGTCCAAAGATCACCCTGTAGATAAGGTCATAGGAAAGTTAAACGAAAGAACCTTAAGATCTCAAGTTCAAAACCAAAGTAGCCTATTTTGTTTTGTTTCAACCATAGAACCTAAGAATACACTAGAAGCCATAAAAGATGAAAGTTGGGTAATGGCTATGCAAGAAGAGTTAAATCAATTTGTTTCTAATGATGTTTGGACACTTGTCCCTTCACCTAGTAATCAAACCATAATAGGAACCAAATGGGTTTATAAAAACAAGTTAGATGCAAACGGAGTAGTGTCTAGAAACAAGGCTAGACTCGTTGCCCAAGGGTATAACCAACAAGAAGGAATAGACTTTGATGAGACCTATGCCCCCGTGGCTAGATTAGAGTCTATAAGAATACTTCTTGCTTATGCTTGTGCTAATGATCTTAAGCTTTATCAAATGGATGCTAAAAGTGCTTTTCTAAATGGTTTTATTAATGAAGAAGTATATGTAGCTCAACCTCCGAGCTTCATCGATTTTGAAAAACTTAAACATGTGTATAAGTTAAAGAAAGCCCTTTACGGTCTTAAACAAGCTCCAAAAGCTTGGTATGATAGACTCAAGTCATTCTTAATCAAACACAACTACACCATAGGGTTAGTTGATAACACACTTTTTACTAAGAAAAGAGAGTCACACATAATCATTGTTCAAATATATGTAGATGATATTATATTCGGATCCACTTGTCAAGACATGTGTGATGATTTCTCTAAAATCATGCATGACGAGTTTGAGATGAGTATGATGGGAGAACTTAGTTTCTTTCTTGGTCTACAAATCAAACAAGTAGAAGATGGTATCTTCTTTAATCAATCTAAATACATAAAAGAGATGTTAAAGAAATTCGGTTTAGAAGAGTCAAAACCAATTAGGACACCAATGTCATCCGACACTAAACTCACAAAAGATGAAGACGGCGAATCCGTTGATAACACAAAATATTGTGGCATGATTGGTAGTCTTCTCTACCTCACGGCTAGTAGGCCGGATATCATGTTTAGTGTTTGTCTATGTGCTAGGTTTCAAGAAGACCCTAAAACATCACATCTAGAAGCCGTCAAAAGGATATTTAGATACATTAAGGGTACAACACAATTATGATTATGGTATCCTAAGGGTACGGGAGTAGAAACAATTGTATATGCAGATTCTGACCATGCAGGTGATTATGTTGACCGAAAAAGTACAAGTGGGGTATGTACTTTTATGGGATGTTGTTTAACATCTTGGTTTTCTAAGAAACAAACGACATTAGCAATATCAACAACCGAAGCCGAATATGTCTCCGCCGGCAAAGCATGCCAACAAGCACTATGGATGAAACAAGCGTTAGTTGACTACGACATTCATCTAAGTGACATAGCTATTCTATGTGACAACAAAGGTGCCATCTATTTAAGCAAGAATCCGGTATTACATTCTCGCACAAAGCATATAGAGATTCGTCATCACTTCTTAAGAGACAATGTTTAAAAGGGGAACATCTCTATTGAGAAGGTAGCGTCCGAAGAAAACATAGCCGACGTCCTCACCAAACCGTTGAAGCGGGAACAATTCAACCTACTTCGTCTTGGTCTTGGTCTCATGGAACAATCATCGTAATTTACTTTTTAACTCTACAAGGTATGTAAACACTAGCTTTCTTCTTTCTGAGTCTAGGATCTCTATTTCACGCACAACTCACAAGCAATACGGGAATTTTCAAAACCCAAGATAATTTTTTTTTAACTCATAAGTTTTTCTCTTATTTTTTTTTCAAAATAAGTACAAGTTGCAAACACATAATTACATACACATCTTCTTTTCAAAGGATAAAACGTTTTCTTTTTCACATAGAAACCTCTTTTGAAAATATTTTTCAAAATGATACCTCTTCCCGTATCAATTTCACAAAAGCAATTTCTCACGTCTAGGATAAATCGCTTTTTCATTATTAATACAAAGTAAAAACCCGTTTTCATTGCATCTCATGTCTTTTGAATGCTAAAGAAGACACATAACTAGTATGTGTTTTCGGGTACATTCATTTAAGCAACAATGAATTAGGAGCACTCGGGTTATCTCACATAATAGTATGCCTTTTCACTTCTAGTCTATTTTTCTTTCCTTTTTAGGAGTCGAGATAACCGCAACTCCAAATAGTTTGCATATAGGCACACACTAGGCACAAATATTCCCAAAAGGAAAATTTTGAGCTGCCTGAATCACCAGTACCACGGATCCCAGCCTTAATGCTGCACGAATCCCTCATGGGAAGGATCCGTGGGATCCGTGAGACAGAAGCTATTTTTAACTTCTATTTTTCTCACTTTTTTTTGGAGTATGTGATTTAATGCTTGTTATCTCATGATCACATGCCTTAAATTCATATCTAATCATTAGATTTTAATCCATATTTTGGGTCAAGCATTCATTGCAATGCATACTTTTTTTTTCTATAAGTAGGATTCCCAACATTGCTTGCTATTCATCTCATCCTCACAAACAAACACCACCATGTCTTCCAAAAGATCTTCCAACTTAGATGACTCACCTAATGCAAATAATCCATTTCAATAATTCCAAACTTTTGTCCTCCCACCTTCCAAAATACCACAATCAAAATCTAGGATATCCGCACGGATTAGCATCCGGCCTTGTTGCTTAGCAAAACCATCTTCGAATGGCTCATCACCAACCACTAACTCACCACAAGATGCTTCCATTATAGCACCTCCTTCATCACCAACAAGTACACCAACTTCATCATACATCAACTCACCACCTAAAGTCACTCTTTTGGAACTCCTTAAGACTCCAACAAGATCTCAACAAACAAAACAAAAAGAAATAGCCTTTTTGACACCTCCCACTTCTCCAAACACAATTTTCAAAGACCTTGAAACCTCACCACCATTAGCTTCCATTGAGCTACAAGAACATCTAGGTTCTTTTCCACCACCACTTCCAAACATTCCGGGCTTTGATCCGTATTTTCCTATTTTTCCATCACATCTTCCGCATCTCACAAATCAAAACAACCCGAAAAACTTCCGCACTCATAACCCACATCACTTACATTGTGAACATTGCCAATCCACTAGGGATATTGCAATAGAAGTTAGGGAAGAAATGCGATTCATACTCAACCTCATTCTCGATCGCATCAATATCATCACTCATCAAAACCTCCATCCATAACCTTATGCAAGCATGGAAGGAATCATTATTACTATTTTCTATTTTTAGAATTTTTCTTTTGAGTCATGTTTAAAAACAAGTCTTGTTTTTACTTTTACATGCTTGTATGTGGCATAAATACCACTACATTTTGTTGTTTTATTACAAGGCCTTGTTTACATACCTTGGCTCCCAATCTTGATTCTCGTCAATCACAAGATTACTTATGCATGTTACCACTAACCTCTTCTTTGTAGGATTTTTTTATTTTTTTATTTTTTCTTCACTTGACGCCCCAAACTAGGGGGAGCTACCGTCAAGGGGGAGTAAGCGATACGTGGACTATTTTTTCCACATTTCATTCCTTCGATGGGGTTAACTTTTTTTTTCGACAAAAAGGAGGAGAAGAAGTAAAACTTAGGGCTTTCAAAACATACATCTAATCTTAAGTTTTACTCATCATAACATTATGTTTTGTCATCAACAAAAAGGGGGAGATTGTTAATACAAATAAACCGTAAAAACGTTTATTAATATTTTGCGATCTCTTTGTGTTTTGTTGATAACAAATATAATGTTATCTTAAGTACAATTATAATGATACATGTTATTTTTGTAAAGCATTTACATATAGTCACTTAATACAAATTGTTGTAATAAATCATTTGTTGTAATAGTTTATTAGGATGGGTAAAAATCACAACCCATGGTATTGACCCATACCCATTTGACTAGATGCATTGCATCTATTAGATACATTGTATCTAATGAAATACCCATGGACCAACCCATAACCCATGACCCATGACCCATAACCAAAAAACCATGGGCAAAGAGGAGCGTCCCACGGATCCCTAGGTTTACACTAGACGGATCCCTTGAGGGTGGGATCCGTAGGATCCGGGGAACAGTGGCAAGTTTTGCCTATAAATAGAGAGCCATTTCTTCATTCTAACTCACCCCTCTTCTTACTAATTATCTCATATACTCTCATTCTCTTCTAACAAAAGATCACTTGATCTAGAGAGTTGTTCTTCTTTTTTTCTTTAGTGATTCTCATACAGGTCCTTCTCTAAGGCGAGATCACGAGCATTCTACAAGTCATCCAAGCATGGGGTCCTTGATTGATTTGTTCCTCCACAAGATTTATGTAGCAAAGATCTTGTATTTGATATTTCACATAGTTGTTGTGTAATAGTCGTGTTGGTTTGGTCCACCGTGTTACGGACTCGGTATTTAGCTTTGTACCGGAAAAAGGTGTAAGCAACGTTGTGAAGGCTTCTCTGCCAAGTTGAAGGAGTTTGTTGACATAGTGCTTGAACTCTTGAGTAGGTGACTCGGGGAGTGGAGTAGGGCAAGGAAGGTGTCCTTGTAGCCGAACCACTATAAATCGGTTGTGTCATTTCTATCATTTACTTTACTTTATTTACTTGCATTACCATTAGATCTATACTTTTTCTTCATCCATACGATTTCACATAATATCGAATCTAAAGTTTTTGAAACTAACTTAAAATCGGCAAAACTATTCAACCCCCCTTCTAGTTTTTCACAAATCAGATAAATACACGAAATAATTATAACATAATTATCACAAGATTGGTAATAACACGTACCTTTGGTGGTATGATCAATTATCGGTTGTCAACGAACGTTATTCTTAAAACCGTGTTATTATCAATGCCAATAGTCACAAGACCAACAGTTAGGTTTCCAAAACGAAAACCCTCTAAGGAATGAACATCTTAACACTTTAGCAAAACCGGGATGGCTAATCCTTATCACAAGCCCTATAATTATTACTAATTAAAAAGAGGAAAAAGAACAAGTGTGAACCACTACAAACCACCACAAAATGATGGTGGCAATGACTATTTTGGTTCGACTGAGCACAAGGAGAGGAAAGGAAAGTGATTTGGTTATGTGATCTTGGCTAGTAAATGAGATGATTATCTTTTCCTTATATAACATAAACACCATCAATCTCATTTAACTTGTTCATAACTTACCATGAGTTATAAATATTTCATACTCATTTGAAATCACTGGTTCCTCCCCTCCCCCACCTCCCCCCACCCACATACAAACACCCGTTTGGACATGTAGGACCATTTACATAAATGGTATTTGTTTCCTTAAGTTAAGATTCTAATTTAATTAGCCAAGGACTTTTCTCGTAAACGTTTATTTGTAATGGTTTCCGGTTCGTGTTAGCGTGTTAGCTCACACATCTATGATTTAATCAATAGTATTAGTTGTGTGTTGTACCGTGTTACAATATATTGCTTTAGTAGTTACAATTGTGTATGACAAATGTCTCAATTGACTAAGCCGTTAAAAATAGGATGATAAGGATTGTTGATTGAATTTTCAGGTGATCATATTAGACTGGAGCGAAGCCTGATATCAAGCTAAAAGACAAAGTCCTTGAATATAATTGATAAAATTTTGCATTGTGTTTATCTCGATCTCTTTTAGTGTCTTTAGAAATTGTGCAATTGTGTAATTCATACCCCGTTGGAATCTCTTAACTCGATTATCGCTTCACTGGATCAAGTGTTCTCGGATGAGTCTAGGCCGAACTTGTCATACTTCGAATTGTGTTGTACTTCATTTGTTCAATGTGGATTTCTTTGCCTGGGTGAGTTTCTTTAATTTCGTCATATCATACCAACCAATGATCAATAATGAATCATCATATTACATTATATATCCTAATATCCCTGACGCATCGTTCGTTTCATTCATTTAACATGTCATTTCGTGCTATCAAATAAACCTTTACGCATGTTGTTTATTACGTTGTAATGGAATGTAAAAAGAAATGAAAATAATAAAATATGAACAAATTGAATAAATTATTAATCCATTCTATTAAAACAACCAACAAATTTTTACTTGATTGTGCCATTACAACTTAAATTTATTTATACTAAACGCTACACATTCTCTTTTTTTTGTTGAAAGGTGAAAATATATTATTTCAACCAATAAGAAACTTACATAAAGCAAACTTAGGCTAGTCACAATCATGACCGGAGATGACCCAGGTCACCAGGTGCCACATCAGCTTTCTCTCTCCGGCGACCAGACATGACCAGGATGCCACAGTCGATAACCCAAGGGTTTTGGTTTTGATTTGGTTGGGCTAGTTGTGATTGATATTCAAAACTTTATGGATGAAAGCGAATAGGCCGGTTTTGTTGTGGTGTTATGCCGGTTAACTCGAAGTTGTTTTCCGGCGAGAAATTCATATTTGGTTGATTTTGTGGTAGTCGGGATCGTCGGTTTTTTGATGCTGGGGTATTTTTCTTTGACATTTTGAACTTGGATGAGAATTAGATTGAAATGAATATAGATGAGAAATGGTGAGTGGTGAATTGTGTTTGAGGTGAAGTAGGTATTTATAAAGTGGTAAAATTGTTTAATTTTTTTTTCTAGTTTGAATGACCAAACGGTCCAAACGGTCAAAAAATTTAATTTTTTTTAACTTGAGCCCAAACGGGCAAAATGGCTTGGGAAAGAGTGGTATTAAATTCAGTCGTTTTTTAGCCCGATGTCCCAAAAAAAAAAGCAACTAGACCGATGTCCCAACCGATGTCCACATCCGTCTTGCCCGATGTTCACATCGGTCGTGGGTCGTTTTTTTGTGATGCCCAACCGATTTGAAATGCACGATTGCGACTAGCCTTAAAAACTGTTTAGACATGCCCAGCCAGTTCCAAGCAGCTAATACAGAACATACATCTTACAAAAATAGGACTAATTAACCAAGATACAAAGTAGGCTAGGAGTCACATAAACTAATACTAGACCTCGAGGGAGAAACCACTACCTTTGACTACATTTCCTCCAAGTATAACACCAACTAAAGATAAAAATACAGATTCCATCCTCACATTAAGATCAACAGGATGCTACATGAAGGCATCACCAAAAGTAGTGCAAAACTTCAGTTCCATTAAGGCTCCACACACTGAGCTACATTTTAGGCACTCAAATGCAAACAAATCTTGCAGTACATTCCTCACAAGACCATATACATAGAGATACGATGACATCACCCATTGATACGAGTGACTCAAGGATGCTGATGCGGATTATTGCAGAACACAAGAAGTTTTACAATCCTCCTAGGCAGAGTACCTAACCGTTGTAGTGTAGTATAGGTAAGACACAGAGGATTGATTGTTCTCTAGGGGAATAGTGAGGTAGACTCGAAGTATATGTCGAATTAAGTCTAAGGGTTGAAGGAAGATTATTTGTGGTCTTTTATATTTATAAGAAAGCAGGTAAAATCTCGGGTTTGAAGAGTTTTATTTTTAAACTAATCATTAAACTAAATTAAGCTAAATCTAATCTAAATGCAACGAAAAGTAAATTGGTGAAATTCAAGTATGATGAAAGTGTATTTACTTAGAATTCCACTACTTCCTAGTTATCTTTTATTCATTAGTCGAATTGTCACGTCCTTGTCTAATTAGCGCGTTGTATTCCTTAATACCTACCGAGGGTTGGTTACTCCCTAACTCCTATGAATTCCGTCTAAATGGGCGGCGCCTAAGAATGCCTTAATCCCATCTTTCGCGTTGCCACTAATAATTCACGCATTAAATACAATGAATATCAAGTTAACTATGTATTAACTAACGTTTTAGTGAACGTTCAAGCTAGTATAATTGGTCTAGCTAGTTTTCCAACTCCTAACCTGATAGGTCACTAGTTTTACAAACACAAGTAATATAGAAAGAGATAAGGCGATTGAACAAGTAAATCACACACACACACAAGATAATATGACCGGTTATGCGTAGATGAGTGAAAGAGAGAAAAACTTGAACAACCAACCCTCAAGTGAGGGTTTACATAAGGTATTTATAGGAGGGAAGCTAGGGCAACACTCCTAGTTCCCATCCTTTCTTATATGGGCTTGGGCCTAAGCTTATGGGCCTTCTACATAAGCTAGACCTTAAACAAACATAAAGGCCATAATAAGCTACCTATTACATATGAAATATAAATACTTGAAATACAGTTTAGGAGTGATTCCAACAATCTCCCCCTCAAGTATATATGAATGTAAACGGTGAAGGCGTTGATGTAATAGTAGCTTTGACGTCTACTGACATTCTTCTTTCTCGTGAGAAGAATTGCCTTGAATCGAACAATCTCCCTAGTGTAGAGAGATAGTTTTCTTTGAGCGGTTTTGCTTTGACGTCATCTTAAACTTTGTTCTTTGATCATTGTTCTTTGTGGTGAAAGTGATAGTATGTTGTTGTCTGCATCAAGTCTGCCTCAGGTCTGCTTCGCTGCTCCAGTGTCTCCACGTCATTCTTCAACATGCTCATACGCTCTTTGATGTTGGAAATCAATACTGATGAAGTTCTTTAAGTCTTTGACTTTGTAGATTCTTTGATTTGATGAAGAATCATTCTGACTGTTGAGTTGCTTTTGAATAGAACTTCCATTAGTGATGATGTTGGCGTGAGCATGAGAAGAATCAGCACGATCATCCTGCTCCGGAGCTTCCATAAGAAGAAAACATTTCAAACGGTTAGTAATAAGCAGGTTCCGGCACTTACAAGTTTGAACTTCGAGAGTGTTAACAGCATAGTGTGAAAACACAACTCTAATTCTTACAAAGGCCGTTCCTGAACTGGAGTCCCACAAGTGAGATAACGCGATGTACCGAAGTACATCTACAGTTCAGATGAGTCGCTGAGGTACACCGAAGCATCACCTCACGACTGTAGACCATTTGAGACACACTCCGCGTAATCCACGGGGAGTTACCGAAGTGACCTGCTGTCAGGGCTATTTGATGTTGACCCTGGCAGGAGTTTCCATTCAATCACTGAGGATCACAGATGTGAACCTCTCATAAATGTTCTCGACAGATTGCTAAGATCTGTGAAGGACTCGATATGAACCACTGATAATCTTATTTGGTGATCGTCAAGTGATAAAATGTCAAGTGTTCCTAAGAGATCTTTTGATGAATCTCGTGGCTCTAGACTCAATAGTACGTTTTGGTTTTCCTGAGCGGAGACTAGGGAGAGGGTCTCCTTCTTCAATACCAGCGATCTCTAAGAGAAAGCCAATAGTTTACGTAGGGTTCCATGTGAGAATGAAACAAGCTTCTGTTGAGAGAAGCTTAAGTGGCTAAGAAGGTTTAGTGCATGCGTCACTGGGTCCATGACGACTTTTAATCTTCAATACCGGTGTCACTAAGTGACAACCAGTAGGATATGAATTGAACCCGGTGTCTGCCCTAAGTTGAATAATCTGGAGGGCTTTTTCTTTTCACCCTTTACTTTACATTTCTTTTTGATTCTTCAACTCCTTCTTTCTCCGATTCTCATTTTCTCCTTTTTACAATCATTCCTAAGGACTTCTAACACTAACTAATGGTAGTGTCCTTGGGTAGATCCCTCCGGCTCTGGCGGATCATAGGATGGTTATTCCTAACCTTAGTCACCTTATAACTCCATGACTAACCTATGTTGCCATTAAAACCACAGTTTGTGAAAAATCTCTCAAGTGGTTTGTAAATGAAAAACATGTTTGAACCACTGTGAGAGATAAGGTTTTGCATAAATACTCCCCCTCCACATGTGCTTAAGAGTATTAATGGTTTAAATGCACAGTGAGGAAAGAGCGCGCACTTTTTGAATTGATCCACTGAAGATAGACAATCCCCCGCGAGACATGGTTACGTTGCATAGTTAAAGAGTTACATTGTCAGCTTTTAGGTGACAACTAGCTCTAATAACTACCTTGAAGGTGTAGACAAACCTCGAAAGGTTTTCATACCCGTCAGAGTTCATGTCTACCAAGAGTATCTCGAATGGTACTTTCTACTTGGACAAGTCCTTTGCGAGACACGTTTACATTACTAGCGAACTAGCTTGAAATTATTACCCGTCCAGGACAAGTCTTTTCGATTTACTAACAGTTTAGTACCGTCAATTCGTTGGTTAAGTCTGAAGTCCACAGATTCATTTGCATATTGCACAACATATTTCTTATCACACAATTTTCTCCCCCTCAAAAATGGCATATAAAATGTTATTTTTGAACGGTTGAGAATAAATATGACCATTTCGAGTGTTGCGGGAAGATGACCACTATGAACAATTTGTGAACAAAGTTTTAATTCAAATACTCCCCCTCAACTAGTGATATAAACGGTTGAGGTTTTGAAAATCATACGGGGAAGTACTTGTCTTTTTGAGCAAAACCTTGAAAAGTGAAAGGTTTGATAGGTTTTACTAAAAAATAAGAAGCTTTCGCTCCTTTTATAAGGATTGTGGCACTGAAGCGTACCACAGGGTCCTTTCTTGACAATTACGGGTTGTACACTGTTATGTGTGCACAAGCCATTGACATATATAATCACACATCCAAATTTGTAATGAAAGAACCAATTCAAGGGGTACCAGGAAGTGCAGTGATGTTCCCATGAGTGCGCAAAGGGTGTTGAAAGCCGGTTATGTTAATCCTGGGTCGACCACCAACATAGCTCTCCAATCATCTGAACTGATCCCGTCTGAACAACCTTTCATCAATCATTGTGATGATCCTTCTCACATTCCTCCGATCCTGAGAATTCCATCGCTTAGGGTTCCCAATGTTTTCACGTATATCCTTCAATCGATAAGCTAATCCGTCCCTAACCATCTTCAGAGTATGATCTCCAAATTAGTGAAGCTCATTACACGCCATCAAGCAAATGTGATGAAGTTCACTGCGATAAACGACACCAAACGGTTTGCTAATGAGCGTTAATTGTGATAACTGGTTGATATCGGGAAGGTCAAGCTGTGGTGGAGTGAAGTTGACACGTTTCAGATATGATTCAACGGCAAGCTGAAGATCTTCAACACGTTCTTTGATGACTATGCGTCTGATGAAGATGAGCAGTGACTTGATGAATTCACGTTGTACTTCAGTTGAAAATTGTCTCATGCGACCTTGAACTTTGGCAAGATACATGTCTTCAATATCGTTGATGTTCAAATTCTCAAAGTCAGCTTCAGAGAATGCATAGTCCCTTTCGTCTTGTCTTTTGACCACAATCTTCTTGAGAAAAGTGTAGTCCCATTTAGACGATAGACCAACATGTTGGATGGCCACGATACTTTTAGTACTGAACACTGCATGTTGAGACTTCTGGACCAAGCAGCTTCTGTAGTAGATTCTTTGGCGTTCCGGCCAATGGTGAATCCCATACATTGCATCTTGGTCATACGCTACCACTTTATCGGAGAACATGTGGGTAACACGTTCCTCGATGGCTATACAATCAGAGTATATGGAAGCAGGGAATGGAAGTGTCAGAGATGTAGCGTATTTCCTTGAACCATCGCCACCGTGTTGAAGAAAATCTAAGTCTTTGTTGAAGAAATGTCTGAAAGGAATCCTAGGCTGATCAGGTTGGCCAATGGTAGGTAGAGGTCGAGACCAGTCGGTGTAATATGGAGGATTGTCCCGTTTGGTGAAGTCGATGTTTGCTTCTGGGTTGAGCCAATCCATGTTATTAGACATGGCTCGAGCAATGTTTTCAAGGTGATATTCAACCTCGATTGCACTTTCCGAGCTGTCTTTCAAAAGTAGGAATGCTTCATTCTTGATGCGCTTCAATTCAGATTTCGTCATCTTCTTCACCCGGAACCTTTCTTGCAAAATCTTTGCATGCTCCAAGGTACTACCGTCTACCAATTCTTGACCATCTTCAGGGTAGGGAGTGTTGTTAACAAGTGTAGCAAACCATTAAAATTCTTCAGTTTTATCGTCATCTAGCCATGATACGACGTCAGTATGAAGCGTCTTCTTCTTCTTTTTCGAAGGCTTAGATGATGATTCTGGTTTCTGTCCTTGTTTGGGAGAGGTGGGTTGTTGTTGGGGCCAAGGACCTCTTCATCGTCACCACTCGTATATTCAAAGTGATCACCGGTTTTTTGAGTCTGGGGTGGTAACTCGGAATCGTCCTGAGGTTTATCAGTTGAAGAGCGAGGAGGAGATCTTCGTTGAGAAGGAGTCCGTTGAGGTGGGGGTTGCATAGACGAAGATTCACCAGATTGCTTCTGACGTTTAGATGCAGAGTCCTTGTCCTTATCATCGTCATCTCTTGGCCGTTTGGGTTGATTTGCATGATGATCTGAGTTGAAAAGCAAGTAGACCTTCGAAAAATTTATCTTCATCCGAAGTGAACGTTCCAGATCGCTTTGACATTTGCATCACTAGTTTAGCGATTAACTCAGATTCAGAGAGATCAGCTTCTTTGGCCATTGTATGTTTAACCAATGCGACGATGTTAGGGGTGAGTTGTCTTGAAAATACTTCTCTAGTCACACCGGGGACAGTGTCGAGAAGAAACTTGTGGGTATGATCTCTTGCTGACTTCTCCAGTTCCTTTTGGACTTTAGGAACGATATCCTGAAGGTACTTTTGAGTGTAACTTTCAATCATTTCATTCAGTTCCTCTTTTTTCATGAATTCCTGAATAACTTTCCTTTCTTTCTGCATCTTGTCATTCTCATCATGTAAGTACTGCATTTGGTCAGCATACCAATTCAGTTTTCTGTGGAGCATGTCCTTCTTTCTAACTTGTTTGACAGCTTTCACAATTCTTTCATGTGTTTGAGAAATCCAAGATCGAGGTGGTTTCTTTACTGATTTGGATGATGATTTGGTTGACTTCTTAGATGGTGGTTGTGATGAATGAGACGAAGAATCCGATGATGAAGAGATGTGAGGAGATTCCGGGTCCTTTGGTGGTTCAGAAGTTTCCTTCTGTGAGCGTGTAGGACTATCCAGAAGCACATCGTCGTAAGCAGCATCTTTATCTTTCTCAGTTTCCGGTTCCTCAAAATCATATACAATAGTATCCTCTGCAGGCTTTTGTTGTTGCACAAGAGTGGTGGCACCAGCTTCCTTATCGGGTTGATTAACCGCATCAGGAGTTGGTGAAGATTGAGCTGCACCACTTGACCCACCGGGGCCACCCATTTGGTCTTTAGCAAATTCTTTAGCCTTTTGAAGATGTCTGACGATTTTATACTTCTTCCTGTATGATTTATCCAGTTGCTCTTCTTCTTCTTCAGAGCTCTCATCATAGGGTACAATTGCTGGAGTCTTCCCTTTTCCTTGGACAGCTGGAGGACTTGGAGGTTTTGCTACTGAGGCAGGTGCTTCGGTTGCAGTTACAGAGTAACGAACCTCTTCATCTGTATCAGTATCTTCAGAGCTCTCGTCCACAAGCTTTCTTTGCGGTTCAAGTGTGGGAATAGGTTCGGCTTCCTTTACGGGAACAATCCTTTTAGAAGGAGGATTCCTTTTAGGAAACTTCCTTTGACTCACAGTACTTGTTGCGCTTCCTGCACTTCCTCTTCTGGTTCTCCTTACAGGTGTTCCAGAAGATTTTTCGTCGAGATGACCAACTTTGCCTTGTCAAACTGCTTCCAGATACCTTTTGTACGTTTCGAGCTTTCTGACATCATCAGTTAGAAGGAAATCTGGCAACACAGCACCTTGTTTCTTTGTAGACGATTCCTTGATTCTGAAAGATAGAATAGGCTCCGTCAACATATCGTGATTATCGGGGTCATTGAGCCTCTTGGGAATATCAGGATGAAGTCCAAGTGCTCTCTGGATCAACAGTTTAGTATATCTGATGTAGGGAATCTTTGAGCCAAGCTTGTTGAGAAATGACATCATGTCATCCCAAATCAGAGCTTCGATTTGCAGTTCCATGAGTTTAGGATGCTCATAGCCACTGTCACGACCAGAAACAGACTTGGTGATGATCATGTAGAGAGTTCTCCATGGTTGAGGAATACTCTTAAGCTCTACGTGAGAATGCTTGGTGATTACTCCTGTAGCCTCGTCATAACCGATATCGATTAAGAATTGGAGAGTGAGATCTTCAGCAGGTGTGGCATATAGTTTGGTTGGTTCGACTTCAGGAATTAGGAGAATAGCCCTTAAGTCTGCAGGTGTAATGGTGACTTGTTTGTGATTCAGAGTCACCGTCACAGCAGTCTGTCCTTTGACCCTTTCCATAGTGTTCCAGAACTGTTTGATGTAGATCTCAGGAACAGTTGTAGAGTGAGTGAGCATATTCTGATACGGATGAGTCCTCAGAATATCAATAGCAATTAAACACGAAGACTCAGAGCAAGTGAGGGTGTCAAAGTCAACCCGGAGATTATTCTTTCCTATCTTCATTGGATAGCCATAAGGATAGATATCAGCAATGGAGAGAACTTCTGATGCATCCACATTCATTTGTTCAGCCATGTTGTGATCTGAAATAACATTAGCCAAAAGAACCAACATATCGAAAGACATAATGTTAGTCAACAGAAGCTCTTATTGTCTAGTTATTGAATGTACAGTGTCAATGATTGTTACGAGTCCTAAGTCACTTGTATGTCCAATAGTCCAATGACGTCGTGAAATGTTTTGTGAGTTAGTTAACTTTAAGTTTTAAAGTTTATGTTATCACATATGGTTCACAACATCTCAAACGTTTTAGATTTATTAGTGACATTATTGGATTCGTGACGATATGATAAGTTTATTTACAAGTTTGTACACGTAACAATTCATAACGAAGGTATGATCCAGGCTTATGCGTAGGATTGGTAAAGTTATGCGTAGACAGAAATGATATATGCGTAGGCGTAAACTTACGCGTAGGATCCTAACTTACGCGTAAGAAATATTACGAGTAAGAAAAAAATGGACCTTATGCGTAGAGGTTACGCGTAGGCATATATTAACCTTACGCGTAAGGTTACTCGTAAGAGTTGACCTTATGCGTAGAGGTCACTGTTTACGCATATCCTTCACAGGATACGCGTAGTCCCATATGTAGAACCTTATGCGTAGAAGCTACGCGTAAGACTAATCTTACGCATAACATGCTACGCGTAAGGTGATCCTTATGCGTAGAGTTACAACAACCTTGATTCTGAATTTTAAGTGTAGCAAGCCTGAAACAAAGCATCATATCATCAATTTTGACACATAACATTCATTTTATGACAGATCAAAACACAATTGCTCATATAAACAGTTAAGCGTAGAAAACCTTACGCGTAATTTAAAACCCTAAATCTACGCGTATGAATTTTAGCCATAGATTATGCACCAAAGTTTTCCTGGTATGTCTTAGATGTTGTGAGAGTATAGTAACCAAGTTTTAACACTTAGTTTGCAGTGAATCAAAAATACCCAAACTCAAGAACCTTAAACCCTAATTTCTAATTCTGACACAATTAGTGTTTCTGGGTGGTTATAGAGCATGGAAATCATCAATTCATCATCATATAAACATTACACAACAATATTTTTGAACAAAACACTTCTCATTTTGAAAAACTCAATTCGACCTATAAACCCTAATTTTGCAAAATCACCAATTCGTGTTTCTGGGTGGGTTTTGATGGTTAAAATGGTATTAATGATGTATTAGGAACGTTTTGACACAAACCATTTCACCACAAACACACTCACACTGATTGTGTGTTCATACGCATACGCGTAGAGCACATAATCACTCGAAAAAACACCTTTTAGCCGTTGGATTTCCATGAAATTAAAAACCTTAGCTTAAAATCATGTCATAAACACAAAACAACTTACAAAGTGGTGATCAAATGCACGGATTTCTTGATTGATTCTTAGGCGTAGATGATAAAAGTTGAGTGTAATAAATGAGAAGTGAAGAAGTAGGTGGGGAAGAGTTTTTATTAAAAGTAACTTTAACATTTTGACAGTTTTAGTCCCTCCACCTTTTCCTTTTTCAAGCAAAGCCATTTAACTTCCATTTTGGTTACCAAACGAAGCTTTTTAAGAAAGAAACTTTGACGACACTCCCCCTCGACTTAAGAAAATAATGAACGGTTATAAATTTTAGTCCGAGGAGTGTCATTGAACCAGAAAATTCACCACCATTTGTTAAAAGAAACAACCGAGATATGATAACATGTAAGTACACAGATGTTTTGAAACAGTTAAAGTTTCGATTTCTCCCCCTCAACACTTGATCGGAAAAAATACCGAATTTTGAAAGATTAAGGTGTTGACGGAAGAAATGTACTTGCAATGTTGAAAAAAATAGATTAGAAGAATATTTTTGATTTTATCAGGTTTTATATTTTTGTATTTTGTTTTTTTGAAAAATTTATTTACAAAAGAGAGTTATGGTGTTTGACAGGTTTTTAAGACTGTTTTAGGAGGTCATCCAATTCCTCTTGAGTCAAACACCTCATACCAATCCGGTGGACCAACTCATTAAACCTAGCGGGAGGCAAGGCTTTGGTGAGCAGATCTGCCAATTGATATTCAATACCCACAAAGTATAATTCAACGGTACCCTGTTCCACGTGGTCCTTGATGAAATGATAGCGAAGATCGATGTGCTTTGATTTCGAGTGCTGAACTGAGTTGCACGAGATCGCAATGGCACTCCGATTGTCGCAGTACATCGGGATTCTGTCGAATACGTAACCATAGTCTTTGAGTTGTGTTCTCATCCAGATGACTTGAGCACAACACGCGGACATGGCTACATATTCTGCTTCGGTTGATGACAGCGATGTACAATCCTGCTTCTTTGATTGCCAAGACACCAGTTTATCACCAAGAAATTGTAGAGCTCCTGAAGTACTTTTCCTTGAGTCTAAGCATCCTGCGTGGTCAGCGTCTGAAAAAGCGATTAGTTCAAAACCAGAATCCTTCGGATACCAGATCCCCAAGTTAATGGTTCCCTTGACGTATCGGAGGATTCTTTTAGCCTCAGAGAGGTGGGTTTCAGTTGGTCGCGACTGATAACGGGAGCATAGATAAACGGCAAAGACAATATCAGGTCTGCTAGCTGTTAGATACATGAGAGACCCAATAATACTCCGGTATTTGGTAGGGTCAACTAATTTCCCATGTAAATCAGCATCTAACTTCTTGGTATGAGCCATTGGTGTGGCATAAGTGTCACAGGTTGTCATTCCAAATTTGTTTAACAGTTCAAGGGCATATTTGGACTGACTCAAGAAAATACCACGGGGTGATTGATGAACTTGCAGTCCTAGAAAGAACGTAAGTTCACCCATCATGGACATTTCAAAAATTTTCTTCATTAGTTTTGCAAAAGCGGTTGAAAACTTTTTATGTTTCGACCCAAAAATGATGTCATCCACGTAAATTTGAACAATTAAGATATGTGCCCCGTGATATTGTATAAAAAGAGTTGGGTCAACCGAGCCTTTGGTGAAATTATTGGCAATGAGGAAAGATGATAGCTTATCGTACCATGCCCGAGGGGCTTGTTTGAGACCATAAAGAGCTTTGTTCAGTTTGTAGACATGATTCGGAAACACAGGATCAACGAATCCATCTGGTTGGCTGACATAAACCGTTTCTTTAAGTTGTCCATTGAGAAACGCCGTTTTGACATCCATCTGATAGACCGTCATATTCATATGAGCTGCGAACGCGAGAAATATCCGAACAGCCTCAAGACGAGCAACCGGAGCAAAAGATTCTTCAAAGTCTATTCCCTCTTCCTGACGATAACCCTTAGCAACTAGACGTGACTTGTTTCGGATGACGTTCCCTTCAGCATCCAATTTGTTTTTCCAAATCCATTTTAGACCAATGACGTAGACCCCTGTTGGTCTTTCAACCAGTTCCCATACTTCAAGACGTTTGAATTGGTTGAGTTCTTCCTGCATGGATTCAATCCAGTTGTCTTTTGTCATTGCGTCTTTAATGTTTTTAGGCTCAGATTGGCAGACAGTGAGTGCATAAATGCAATGTTCACCGTCTGTGTGAAGACGTTGTCTCGTAACGACTGGTTGATTCGGGTTGCCAATAATGTTAGCCAGAGGATGGTCTTTTGTCCATCGGTGTGTAGAGGGTTGATGTTGGTATACATTGTGCAGATTCTGAGGGTTCAAATGGTTTGTTGACGATTCTGCGACATCTGGTGCAGCAGTCTCATTGGCAAACGGGTTGAAGAATGCATTTGGATTAAAATCTGCAGGTGGGGGTACTTCATTCAGAATATCATCAGCTGGTTCATCATTGTTGGAAGCGGTGTGTTCAACTGTTGTGTTGGAGTCAACTAGTGTAGGTGCATCTTCAACAGTAGTTGTTGTAGCAGGTGTATCAGGTATATGAATATTATCAGGTTGTGCAGCGGAAACAGCGGATACACCTGGAGCACGTTCATCAATATTGTCACAGAACAGAGGAGCAAATAACCTTTCCATTTGTTGACGAGTTAGCTGGGGGCTTTGTTCAGCTGATGATGGGGGTTGAGGGAAGTTTAAACGGTTGTGACCGGGTTCTAAGCTGTTATACTCAGAAGCCATTTCTGTGAGTTCATCAAAATGAGCATGAATCGTTTCCATTACCTCCTTAGTTCGACGATTCCAGATTCGGAAACCTTTAGAATTGTCACAGTATCCAATAAAGACTCCAATATCAGCTTTGGCTTTGAGCTTTCCAAAATCATCACGATCATTATTCGGATAGCAAAGGGATCCAAATACATGAAAGTGTTTGAGGTTCGGTTTATAGTTGTGGACAAGCTCGAAAGGTGTTTTGTTGTGGCGTTTTGTGATCATAGAACGGTTTTGAGTATAGCATGCAGTAGATACAGCTTCTGCCCATAAGTAATCTGGAAGTTTAGCATTGATTAACATTGTTCTTGCAGCTTCCACTAACGTTCGGTTTCGTCTTTCAACAACTCCGTTTTGTTCAGGTGTACGTGCAATAGATGTTTGATGCTGAATTCCCACTTTCTCATAGAATTCATGAAGGGTTTTGTTAACAAATTCAGTTCCTTTGTCTGTTCTGATTATCCTGACGGTGTTGCGGAGCTGAACCTGTATTTTTGTGAGAAAGGTGATGATCATTTGTGGAGCTTGGTCTTTGCTTCGAAGAAAGTAGACCCAAGTCCATCGTGAGTAGTCATCAACAATTACTAATATATAGCGTTTGCCATTGATCGTTTGCACGCGCATTGGGCCACACAAATCCATGTGAAGAAGGTGAAGCACATGCTGAGAGCTGTGTTCCACCTTTGAAGGAAAATGAGCACGAGTGCTTTTCCCTTGTTCACAGGCTGAGCAAAGGTGATCTTTTGAATACCGGAATCGTGGGAGTCCTTCAACTAGTTTGTGTCGAGCAAGGTTGGTGATGGTTTGAAAGTTTAGATGTGAGAGACGACGGTGCCATAGCCAGGATTTTGTAGATGTTGCCTTTGAAAGTAAGCAGATGGGAGAGGAAGCAACCATGTCTTGCATAGAGATAGTGTAGAGACTAGAATTACGTGAGCCGGACATAAGGTCATTTCCATGTAGATCACGAATGAAACAAGTTTTCTCCCTGAAAGCAACCTCCAAATCTCCATCACAAAATTGACCTACTGAAAACAGATTGTGACCGAGGCCTTCCACATAGTAAACCCTGCTGATTTCGATGTTCCCATTGACATAATCTCCGTAGCCCATGATAGCTGCGAAGTGATCGATCCCGAACCTGACAGTGCCAATGAACTTTGCAATAAAGTTTGATAACAGTTTAAGGTTGCCTGTCATGTGTCGGGAACATCCGCTATCAACAATCCAGAGAATGATCTGTATCACCTGCATTACACACAGATGACACAGATGGAATAGAAGTAGATGTAGAACCCGAAATGTTAGAGGGTTCCGAAGCAGGTTTATTAGACATACACATATTAATAATTTTAGGAATCCATTTAAATCCTAGTATGTTATATATCCATTTCTGCCATCTATAACTACTCTTTGCTTTAGTCTTAGTGAATGCACTAGGTGGTACTACATTCTTAGGAGGTGAAACTGGAGCTACAGTGACAGCAATGTTAGCCTTAGAATCTAAAGAAGGCGGTCTACCAAGCACAGACTTAGAATGATTAGTGGGCCTAGAGGTATTCCGATTCTTAGGATTCCGTAAACGAGAGATTATAGCTTTAGCAACACATTTGTCATGACAATCAGAATTCATACTCTTCCGACAAATAACACAAGGTGCATCAGACTGAATATCAAAAGTACTTAACGGTTTAGCATTCGTTACATCACTATTTCTATTACATTTGCCAGACGCAACATCTGTAGTGGAAGCAACATGAGTCTTATTCAGAGTCCTAGGGTGTTCTTCTACTTTAGCATTCCTTATTGATCTTTTCTTAGGTCGCAACTTCCTATTCTTCGATTGAGTGCTCCTAGGCTGTGAAGTGCGGACGTTTGGAAAAGACGCAACTATTCCTGTTTCAGTAGAGGGAAACACGTTAGCAACTTGTGATTTGGCAGTAGGGATTCTAGGTTCACGATTACTAAGTGTGACTGGTGCTAATCTCTTAATCACGGTAGGCGGAAGTTGTTCATACTTTCCTAACATTTCTCTTAACTTAGAGATAGTGTGAATCAAATCTTGATTTTCAGAACGAATATTACCAGCAAAATTTATGACTTCTCTAGTATGAGCAAGATAGTGATCAAGTTTGTTAGATGCTTCATGACGAGTCTTATTGAGTAAATCAAATATGACACCATATTCCTGTTTAACTTTTACAAGTTCTTGTTCATATTTAGAAATTTGACTTTTCAAAGACACGTTTTGATCATCCAGTTGCTCAATTTTAGGATCAGAAGATTTTGCACTCAACTGAGCGATTTTCTTTTGAAAACTAAGTTGATGATTGTGAATATCTTTTTCACACCAATGAAGACGACGTTTTGCATTGTAAATTTCGTTGAGTAATCGTTTATTTTCAGCTTTTAAAGACTCGATCTGAAGCACATTATCGGTGTTCTCAACAGTTAAAACATTTTCAACAATATCAACAGAGATATAATCAGATGCATATGGCAAAGAATGAAACAACACAACATTATGGACATCAGCACAGATAAGGTCTTCCAAGAGTCGATCAACATCTTTTCTCAAAAGTTTCTTTTTACGTTTAGTATTAGAAATAGATGTTTCTGTTTTCTCGAAAACGACCTTCATAGTTCCAAGTTCCTTATGAAAATCCCGTTCCCAGGCTAATGCACAACTTTTCAAGTTTTTAACATTAGGTAAAAGATTTTTCTGAAAAATGTCTCTTTGTTCTCGCGCCAGAGGCGATTGAAAGTGTTCAATTTTGATTTCAGAACGATATTCTATCTCATGTTGTAAAATTTTGAGGTCAGCCATGAAAATGTCAAAATATCTAAGAATATTTCGATTTTCAGGTTTTGAGTTTACTTCACTAGTTGAAGGTAAAGGACCATAAGTTTGTGCATAATCTGTTTTGGGATTAACATTAGAAGACTCAGGTGTTTTGATGATAACCCTTGGTGTGTTAGAAGAATCCGTTGGTGTGACGAAAGTGACCGCGTTTTTATAATTAAAAGGTTTGTTGTAAACAACGTTTTTTAATTTTGATCGACTCTCGTCTTCTGCATCTAATTCCTCTTGACGATGATATTCAACAACACTCATAACAGTATTATCAATTTTGTATTCTGCACTGCAACTTCAGGAGTTGGTTTGAATGTTTTTAGTGAAAGCTTTGGTTTGTAATCAGCTAGATTTTTTCCATATCCTTTTGGATTGGGTTTTAAGGTAAACTTTTCAATAGCTGTTACTGATTCACCATGTTTGTAAACAACAGTTTTAAACTCTTTAAGTTTGTTTTGCAAGCCGATAATTTCTTCAAGAAGGTCATCTACCCGATTCGTTGAATGCTTTTTGTATGCGGAGAACTGTTTTTGACAAGTTAACAACTTAGCCTTAGCTTTTTGATTTTCCAAGGTGAGAGCGTTAATTTGCTTTTTATGTTCATGTTTCAGTTGTTCTAATTCAGACAACAAAGCATTCTTTGAGGCGGCTAGATCACGCATCTGTTTCTCTAAATATTTTTCGTTTTGATGAGATTTTGCAAAAGCGGCTTCAAAACCTTTTTCACGGTTTTCTTGAGTTTTGAAAAAGTTGAGTTGCATTTGTAAGCATTCAAAATCCTTGGTTAGCAGTGCATTTTTACTTTTTAAGATCTGATTTAATGCAACACATTCAGCAATTTGGGATTGTTGGTCTTTAAGTAACAGAACAAGATCTGGATGAGGCAAAGGTTCAGCGTGTTCAACGTGAGTCACAACATGATCATTATTTAGATCCTCAAGTATAACCACGGAGTCAATTTGATTATCAAGGGAAACCATAAGTTCATCTTGATCGTCAAATGTAACTACGGGGTCTATTTGAAAATCGTCAGAATGAGATGTAGATGACTCATTTTGAACATTCTGAGCCTTGCCGGATTCAGATATTGGCGGAGATATTATTTCAGATATGATGATGGTTTGTTCGGGTACCTGAGACAAGCCATCAGTGTCATACACTGGGCCTGTTTCACTCATGTGTAACTCTTGCATATTAGCCATCAACATAACAGCTGCATTGGCCTGCAAGTCCTCCATATCATCATCTGAGTCTGCATCTGCCATAAAGCTCTGTTCTTTGTCTGTGAGAGATCCACCAGCTTCATCCTTAAGAGCCAAAAGTAAAGCCTCTTTGAAATAAGCACTGCCCCTAGTCCTCGGCTTTGGGCATGCATTAGCCAGGTGTCCCTTCTCATTGCAGTTGTAGCATCTAAGACCATTTAACCGATTCTGAGCATTTCCCTGTTCCACCACTTGAGCTCTGTTGTTATTCCTACCCACAGCATTAAACCCTTGACCACCGCCCATCTGACGACCATAATCACGATTCTGAACTTCAACACGTCCATTGTTCACAACAGCTTGAGTCCGTGTGTTAGATGAGGAACGAATACGATTGTTGGATTTGTTGGTGTAACGGCCAAAAGCATTAGCAATCATAACAAATCCTTGTTGCAATGCTTCGAACGGATCGATTTCCTCAGTCGCTTCACTGACATATGCTTGAGCATTGTTGTTGTATGGAACCAATTGATTTTGTTGAGGTTGTTGCTGTGAAGGTGTGTTTGAAGCAGTTGGTTGAGTTGCTGGTTGAGAGGGATAATTCTGTTGAGCATACAAGGCAAGTTGTTGATTTTCCGGATGTGACTGTTTAGCAATTTGAGCACGGAGAATCCTTTCCCGATCAACTTCCTTTTCATGAGGCTTCAAGTAATCGTACAACAATCCATAATGTAGAATGATGCATATTCTTCGCTTGACGGAGAAAAATGACATACTTCTCCCATTCATGACCAAGACTACTCAGGAACTTAGTATTCACTGCAATTCTTGGCATGATGATGTTGTGTTTATCCAAATCATTGATGATGTCTGAAAATCGATGATGATAGGACTCTAGTGTCTCTCCAGGTTCAATCATGAAGTGTTCATAAGCCAAGTAAATTTTGGATTCCAAATCCTCCTGATTGAGTACAGATCCTTCCATAAGAAGACGAATATGATCCCACATTTTCTGTGCAGTCTTTTGAGCATCAACACTACGAAGAATTGGGTTTGGTAATCCTAAGAGGATATATTCCATTGCAAGTTCATCAGCTTCATAGTGTAGAAGTTCTGTAGCATTCAGATCTGCAACAGTAGCAATGTTGGTTTGTTCATCTCTTGGTGGAATAGCAGTAGGATCTCCGGGTACAATGACAGTAGGCATCTCAAATGGACCTTCCAAGATAACCTTCTTTAAGAACTTTCCATGTGGCTTCTTCAGATCACAAAACCTAAAGAACCTTATCACCCATTGATCGTAGTTTCCTGGAGTGAGCATTGGAGGTCTATCAAGTGATCCAGCTTCATGAATTGATTATTGGCTGCTTAAAGCTTCACACATCTTTGCAAACCAAGTGGGTTCCTTCATAGTGTTCCTTGATGGATGTTGATTGAAATCATTTGTGTAGGGTTGAACTTGAAGGCTTGGTGGTGTTTGAACCATTTGTGGTGGTGGAATTGCACCAATTTGTGGATTATGTTGTTGATTAAATTGTTGTTGATAAATAGCTTGTTGTTGATTCCATTGTTGATGTTGTGGAGTTAATTGTTGTTGTTGTTGATGATTATAAGTGTGAGGGAAATAGTTAGAGTATGGTGGTTGAGACATGTTGATAAACTTGTGTAGTAAAAATGGATCTTTGTAGTCGAATGAACCTTTGTTGATGAAGTGACCTTAGGCGTAGAAAAGGCAAGAACCAAGTAGCACTTATGCGTAAAAACACCAAAAGTTACGCGTAACAATAAGGAGTTACGCGTAGGTTTTAGCTTACGCGTAAGTAGGAAAAACACTAAAGTTATGCGTAGACAAAAGTTAGGCGTAGAAAGTTAGGCGTAGGATTACCTTATGCGTAGAACTAAGTTTACGCGTAAAGTGAATCTTATGCGTAGGATTTCTACGCCTAAGCTTATGCTTATGCGTAAGTTTAGGGTTTTTGCCCAAATGATCTTTTACACTATCACAGTGCAAAAGATATCCAAAGTCGACGTATTTTCAGACTTATCCAAGTAAGAAAACACGGAATAAACCACGAAAATGAAGATCACACCAAGGATAATCTTACGCGTAATTTTAGGGTTTCAATACGCGTAGGATTACTCGTAATTTTGATTTTGCCCAAATGTGTTTCTAAACCAGATTTTTGTTATGGAATAGCTTCAATAGTACCAAAAGAACACAAAAGTGTGAAACTTGATGTACCAACACGGCTAAACGGGTTACGCGTAGAACGACACCCTAGAACAAAAACAAGCATAAAAACGTATATCCACGCGTAAAGGTTGAAACTTTTTGCCAAAAACAAGTATTTTAACACCTTAAAACATTGAAAGTACAAGAATCTTGGATTAAAAAATGTAAAAAACAAGTTTTTAAGCGAGCCAAAGTATCAAGGTGCGTTTTAGGCGTAGGACCGAAACCCACTTAAAAAACAAACACGATTCACCCAACTAGTTGGCGATTGATACCACTGATAGGTCACTAGTTTTACAAACACAAGTAGTATAGAAAGAGATAAGGCGATTGAACAAGTAAATCACACACACACAAAAGATAATATGACCGGTTATGCGTAGATGAGTGAAAGAGAGAAAAACTTGAACAACCAACCCTCAAGTGAGGTTTTACATAAGGTATTTATAGGAGGGAAGCTAGGGCAACACTCCTAGTTCTCATCCTTTCTTATATGGGCTTGGGCCTAAGCTTATGGGCCTTCTACATAAGCTAGACCTTAAACAAACATAAAGGCCATAATAAGCTACCTATTACATATGAAATATAAATACTTGAAATACAGTTTAGGAGTGATTCCAACATAACCAAAATCACTAATCAACAAGAGAAGACACACAATAATCAATAACTAGGTTTCATACAATCCTAAGTAAATTCTATTAAGTGTAGCCTAACATAGTAAGGAAAAGAAAAGCAAGTAAATAAATCAAACAATCACAAGCAAACATAATTTAATGATTGATTAAATAACTTATTTTCTCAATACATTGAAGTATTAGTGGCCAAAAGGCCTGGAGAAAAACCTTAAAACGTCTAGGGTCCGGACCTTCAGAGTTATATCAGAGTTGCACACCTTACAATGAAAACAATGCAAAAATATATATAGATTTACAAATGCGACGACATCACTTGTTACTTGTGATGCTATCAGCTTGCTGTCATCTAGTGTTTCGTTATTGCAACAACTTAGTTGTGACTACGTCGCTTAGGAATTGTGACACCGTCAGCCTTCATAGTCTTGGTCTTGACACCGTCATCTCGAGGTCGTCTCAGGAGACTGAATGGTCACAACTTCTTCAAGTGACAACGTCATGTTGTAGCTGTGACGCCGTCACAATGCCTTTTTGTGACGGTTTTTTTCCGATGTTGTCATTTTCTTCATTTTCCCGTCCAATCGAGCCAAAAATGCACCATTTTCAAGCATTTGCTTTCCAAGTACCTAAAACTAAAATATAAACGATTTAGGGCAATAATGATCAAATATGCACGAATTTAAATGCTAAATGACCCCTTAAAAACGTATAAAATCACACCTCATCATATACTTATAGGTTTTGGTCATAGTATAGCAGAAAACTTTCTTCATTGCCTCGTTTTGATATGTGAATTTTGAAAAAGTTGTGTAAATGTAACGAACTTTCATAAAGTGTTCCAATCTGCACATTTTGATGATATGTCACGTTATAAATAGTGTCAGGTGTCAGACTTTTAGGTATGACACATTATCAAAATGTGCAGATTGAAACATTTATGAAAATTTGTTACATTTATATAACTTTTTTAAAATTCACGTACCAAATATGTATATTTGAAAAAATTCATTGTTATTTAATTACTAAAACCTAGATACTTAGGGGGTGGCAGTGGGATCGGTGTGGGTTGCGGTTTGCTCCATACCGATCGGTATGACCATTGCCCATCGTTCGGTGTAGTGTGTTTGTGGTTTAATTCGGCAAACTTCACCAATTTGGTGTGGGAGAAAGATTCAAATATCAAGCCGTTCAACGGCTAAAAATGTATCCGTTGGCTTTTAAAAAAAAGTCCTTTTTTTTACCTATTTAAACACCACTCATTTAACATTATTTCACACACAAAAACATCTCTATTTTTACTCAAACAAAAACATCTATATTTCACAAACAAAATGGCTTCATCTTCATCTTCATCTTCTTCATCCGATGACGAGTTAGTTTTTCCCTCCGACTCTTCCGAACAATTGTTTTCCACAGGTTCTACCATGCCAACCTTTTTAGCCGCGTGCGATGCCATTGAAAACACGACAAGCTCAACCGATACCCGAGGGTATGTTACCCGTTTTCGTGAAAAAGCTCTTCAAACTCTAATGAATGACAATTTCGTCGAAGAAAACCCAAAGTTTCCCCCCCATGTTTTTCGTGAAAGATTTCGTATGAATAAAAGCTTGTTTCTAAAAATTGTTGGTGATATTGAAGCGAATTTCGAATGGTTTCAAGAGGGCGTAGACGCTAGGGGGAAAAAAAGTTTCACGGCGTTACAAAAATGCACATCGGCCATTCGACAACTCGCAACAGGTGGACTTCTGGATAGATATGATCACTACTTAAACATGGCACGAAGAACGTCAGGTTATTTTTATAATTCGGTATATTTTTATAATGTTTTCGTTTTTTATAATTCGGTATTTTTTAGCTTTTTATAATTCGGTTAATTTTTAACTTTGTAGGTGAATGCCTTGATCATTTTTGCGAGGCGGTAATCCAATTATATAGGCAAGAGTTCTTACGTAGGCCGACAACCCACGACGTTGCACGCTTATTCGAGGCACATGAAGAACAACATCACATTCCTGGAATGCTTGGTAGCATTGATTGTACACATTTCGTTTGGCGAAATTGTCCTAGGCATTTGAGAGACCAATATAAAAGAGGTGATCACCAATACCCGACTATTATGCTTGAAGTCGTCGCTTAAAATGATTTGTGGTTTTGGCATTCGTTTTTTGGTCCTCCCAGTGCAAATAACGACATCAATGTTTTGAATCAATCTCCGTTGTATCTTACTGAGCGAAATGGAACGGCGCCAAACATTTCATTTACTCTAAATGGACGGCTTTACAAACGTGGATATTATCTTACCGATGGAATCTATCCTACGCATTCAACGTTTGTTAAAGCATATCCTTATCCAACTGACCCGAAAGAAAAGAGATTCAAGAAGCTACAAGAGTCTGCACGAAAGGATGTCGAACGAGCTTTTGGTCGTCTTAAAGAAAAATGGATTATTCTCAGTCATCCTCTCCGGGCTATGTCCGTCGAAAAGATTCGAAAAATCGTTCATACGTGTGTTATATTACACAATATGATTTTAAAAGACGACGGGAGGGCAATATCACCGGTTCATATGATGGATCAGCCAGTCACGCCAGTTTATGACCCGAATGTACTACCGGAGTTACTCGACGAAAATATCCATCACCGTCTCCGATATGATCTTACAGAGCATCTAGACGCTCAAGACTTACCATACCTTGATGACTAGTGTTTTTTTTTTAATAAGTATTATGTAATTTTCTTTTAAGTATTAATAAAATATTATGTTTTTATTAATTGTTTAATATAATTATAAATATATTAAAAAAATTAGATGATGTATGAGTTAGGCATGGTTGCTACTAAAAATCTATGGTTAGGTATGAGATGAGATGGAAAGATATTATTGGTGGGTGATTAGGTATCAGATATGTTATTAGGCATGACTGCACCCCTAATCTCCTTTTAATTCATGATATATTTAAAAAAATTCATGATTGGATAACATAGTGGAATGAGGCTCCACCCTTGAAATGAAAATTGTAATACTCCTTCTGTCATAAAATTATTGTTCTCATTTAATTTTTTCAGTCTTTCTTTTTAAACTTTGACTTTAAATATTTTTGTTTGTGTTATAAAATAATTGATGAAAAATATATGAATAAATCGAATTTTAAATGTATTTTCATTGAGTATAACTTTTGTCAAGTATTATATAACACAAACAAATATACTTAAGGTCAAAGTAGAGAAATAAAAACTTAAAAAGTCAAACGAGAAGAATAATTTTGAATGAAGAGAGTACTTAACACTTGAAAGAAACGATAAATGATTCGTTGCAAATTATTGTAAAGAATAAAAGAGAACATGCCAATAGAAGTTTTGGAATCTCTTTGCGGTGTTTAAAATACAAAAAATAAAAGAAAAGGTGATTCGTAAAAAAGATTTTTTGTTAGCACAAGACAAAAACTATACATTTGATTAATGAAATACCATAAAGCAAACCATTAAATTATTTACGTATCTATTGTTAATGCTTGAATCATTGTCATTAACAAATAACAACCATAAAGAAGATTCACGTTTTATCAAGTCAACAACTCGTGTGAAATTCTATATAACATTGTATAACATATGCATTTATTTTACAAAGTTGGTTGTCACGGACTCACTATAGTTCCATAACAATTTTAACAAAGTTTTTTGTTTGATGAAGTTAATCTACGATATCATAAAATGTCATTGAGTTTTCTAACATGATTATTGCTTTTCAAATTAAACAAAATGAGGTTTTTATGTTTTTGTTTTTTTCAGCTTTATGATCAGCTCATGATATATTGGACACTCACAACTAGTATTTACAATGGTTCAACTGAAAACTGTACCATGACGGCACGACCTCTTGGTTAGTAAATCACTGATATATGTTGGTGGTTATTCGTCCCAGAACAGGGTGTAGATAATCAAATTCAGCAGAAACGATCAACTGTTTCAGCAGAAACAAACAATGGTCAGCAGTAACAAATACCATCAGGTGGTTACCGGATATCACTTGGAATCGTGTGATCACTTTCCAAAGTAAATTATTCGACCCTAATGCCTGGATATCACGAATATCTACTTGGGATAAGACCAAATGCAGTTAGAGAATTATGCACAATTCTTTAACCCTTGCGCTTATAAGTGTTTTGTGTTTTCTGTGTCTTTTTCATGCATGTTCAGAGCTCCTATTTATAGGAGGTTACTCTTGACCGTTCCAATGGAATTATGAGTATTAATCGGCCCATTAATAGCCTCATAATTATCCTCATTATAGCCGTTAGTGGTTACATGACCAATTAAACGTGGTCATAATGATGCAGTTGTAACTGTCATTTATCAGTACTTTCATAGTGCTTTTAGTGGTTACACTGCTTCAGTGGAAACGCCACTGCTTCAGTGTAAACACAACTTCAGTGAGATACCACTTCAGTGGAAACACTGATCCTGCTGAAGTACTGCTTCAGTGGAAACATTGATAATCAGCGTTAACCACAACAGTACTTTCACCAAGCACTACCAATACATACCACTATTAGAGTCAGGGTGTTCATGGACCTTATGGGTGTACACTCCGTACCTCCTAACCATCCCACAAGTGCACTAAATTTTCCAACAATCCTCCCCAAATTTAGTTCACTCCCTTTGCATGTAAAATAAACATTAAGCAAAACATGTGCATAAACGAAAATGTCCTGAGGATTGAATTTCCATCTTAGTAATTACACGTTCAAATATTCGAGAATCAGGGTGTTCTAAGAATTGAACCCTTCAACCCATTTGAAATACCTGAAGATAACTACACACAAGTTTTCAAACACTTAAAAGCTCCTGACACTATACAAGCCATGTGTCCATATCCAAATTCATAAATGTTGTAAAAGCTAAAAGTCCAAAAGCTTCCTGAAGCGGCAAAACTTCAACATTTACATAGGTGGTTCCTCTTTATTCATGCTCCTGCCAAGCACTTTTTCAAAGATAAGTTAACCATTAAGAAGTAAAGACTTCATCCTCCTTTCAGCAAGTTCCGAGCACAACCTTGGGATGTAAAATAAACATGTGCTCCAGTCCACTGAATGTTCAGCTTTCCACATTGAACTCAGCTCCTAAGTTTCCTCAGGAGGGAGTTGGGTGTGTTGGAATCACTCCTAAACAGTATTTCAAGTATTTATATTTCATATGTAATAGGTAGCTTTATTATGGCCTTTATGTTTGTTTAAGGTCAAGCTTATGTAGAAGGCCCATAAGCTTAGGCCCAAGCCCACATAAGAAAGGATGGGAACTAGGAGTGTTGCCCTAGCTTCCCTCCTATAAATAATCTTGTAAACCCTCATTAGAGGGTTGGTTGTTCAAGTTATTCTCTTCACATACACTCTTTTTTAAACCGTATTATTGTTAACGTGTGTTTGTGTGTGTAGCTTGTTCATCCGCCTTCATCTCTTTCTCTATAACTTGTGTTTGTAAAACTAGTGACCTAACAGTGGTATCAATCGCCAAATAGTTGGGTGTACTCGTTTGTTTTTGAAGTTTTTGATTTTGGGTCTTACGCGTAAGGTTAACGCATTCTTTAGCTCTTTTAAAAACTTGTTTTTTGCACTTTTTAATCCAAGATTCTTGTACTTTCAACGTTTTAAGGTGTTAAAATACTTGTTTTTGGCAAAAAGTTTCAAACTTTATGCGTGGATCATTGTTTTTGAACTAGTTTCTATTCGTGTGTGTATTTCTACACATAACTGTTTTGAGTGCTTTGGATCATCAAGTTTCACACTTTTGTGTTATTTTGGTGTTATTGAAGCTATTTCATCACACAAAAACTGGTTTAGAAACAACTTTGGGCAAAATCAAAATTACGAGTAATCCTACGCGTATCAAAACCCTAAAATTACGCGTAAGATTTTTCCTTGGTTTGATCTTCATTTTCCTGGTTTATTCCGTGTTTTCTTACTTGGATAAGTCTGAAAAAACGTCGACTTTGGATATCTTTTGCACTGTGAAGTGTAAAAGATCATTTGGGCAAAAACCCTAAAATTACGCATAAGCATAAGCTTACGCGTAGAAATTCTACGCATAAGATTCACTTTACGCGTAAACTTAGGTCTACGCATAAGGTAATCCTACGCCTAACTTTCTACGCCTAACTTTTGTCTACGCATAACTTTAGTGCTTTTATCCTACTTACGCGTAAGCTAAATCCTACGCGTAACTCCTTATTGTTACGCGTAACTTTTGGTGTTTTTACGCATAAGTGCTACTTGGTTCTTGTCTTTTCTACGCCTAAGGACACTTCATCAACAAAGGTTCATTCGACTACAAAGATCCATTTTTACCACACAAGTTCTTCACCATGTCTCAACCACCATACTCTAACTATTTCCCTCACACTTATAATCATCAACAACAACAACAATTAACTCCACAACATCAACAATGGAATCAACAACAAGCTATTTATCAACAACAATTTAATCAGCAACATACTCCACAACTTGGTGCAATTCCACAACCACAAATGGTTCAACCACCACCAAGTCTTCAAGCTCTACCCTACACAAACGATTTCAATCAACATCCATCACGAAGCACTATGAAGGAACCCACTTGGTTTGCAAAGATGTGTGAAGCTTTAAGCAGCCAACAATCAATTCATGAAGTTGGATCACTTGATAGACCTCCAATGCTCACTCCAGGAAACTACGATCAATGGGTGATAAGGTTCTTTAGGTTTTGTGATCTAAAGAAGCCACATGGAAAGTTCTTAAAGAAGGTTATCTTGGAAGGTCCATTTGAGATGCCTACTGTCATTGTACCCGGAGATCCAACTGCTGTTCCACCAAGAGATGAACAAACCAACATTGCTACTGTTGCAGATTTAAATCCCACAGAACTTCTACACTATGAAGCTGATGAACTTGCAATGGAATACATCCTCTTAGGATTACCAAACCCAATTCTTCGTAGTGTTGATGCTCAAAAGACTGCACAAAAAATGTGGGATCATATTCGTCTTCTTATGGAAGGATCTGTTCTCAATCAGGAGGATTTGGAATCCAAAATTTACTTGGCTTATGAACACTTCATGATTGAACCTAGAGAGACACTAGAGTCCTATCATCATCGATTTTCAGACATCATCAATGATTTGGATAAACACAACATCATCATGCCACGAATTGCAGTGAATACTAAGTTCCTGAGTAGTCTTGGTCCTGAATGGGAGAAGTATGTCATCTTTCTCCGTCAAGCGAAGAATATGCATCATTCTACTTATGGATTGTTGTATGATTACTTGAAGCCTCATGAAAAGGAAGTTGATCAGGAAAGAATTCTCCGTGCTCAAATTGCAAAACAGTCACAACCGGATAATCAACAACTTGCCTTGTATGCTCAACAGAACTATCCCTCTCAACCAGCATTACAACAAGGATTTGTGATGATTGCTAATGCTTTTGGCCGTTACACCAACAAATCCAACAATCGTATTCGTTCCTCATCTAACACACGGACTCAAGCTGTTGTGAACAATGGACGTGTTGAAGTTCAGAATCGTGATTATGGTCGTCAGATGGGCGGTGGTCAAGGGTTTAATGCTGTGGGTAGGAATAACAACAGAGCTCAAGTGGTGGAACAGGGAAATGCTCAAAATCGGTTAAATGGTCTTAGATGCTACAACTGCAATGAGAAGGGACACCTGGCTAATGCATGCCCAAAGCCAAGGACTCGGGGCAGTGCTTATTTCAAAGAGGCTTTACTTTTGGCTCTTAAGGATGAAGCTGGTGGATCTCTCACAGACAAAGAACAGAGCTTTATGGCAGATGCAGACTCGGATGATGATATGGAGGACTTGCAGGCCAATGCAGCTGTTATGTTGATGGCTAATATGCAAGAGTTACACATGAGTGAAACAGGCCCAGTGTATGACACTGATGGCTTGTCTCAGGTACCCGAACAAACCATCATCATATCTGAACTAATATCTCCATCAATATATGAATCCGGCACGGCTCAGAATGTTCAAAATGAGTCATCTACATCTCATTCTGACGATTTTCAAATAAACCCCGTAGTTACATTTGACGATCCAGCAGACCTTATGGTTTCCCTTGATAATCAAATTGACTCCGTGGTTATACTTGAGGATCTAAATAATGATCATGTTGTGACTCACGTTGAACAAGATGAACCTTTGCCCCATCCAGATCTTGTTCTGTTACTTCAAGACCCACAATCCCAAATTGCTGCATGTGTTGCATTAAATCAGTCCTTAAAAAGTAAAAATGCACTGTTAACCAAGGATTTTGAATGTTTACAAATGCAACTCAACTTTTTTCAAAACTCAAGACAACCGTGAAAAAGGTTTTGAAGCCGCTTTTGCAAAATCTCATCAAAACGAAAAATATTTAGAGAGACAGATGCGTGATCTAGCCGCCTCGAAGAATGCTTTGTTGTCTGAATTAGAACAACTGAAACACGAACATAAAAAGCAAATTAACGCTCTCACCTTGGAAAATCAAAAAGCTAAGGCTGAGTTGTTAAATTGTCAAAAACAGTTCTCCGCATACAAAAAGCATTCAACGAATCAGGTAGATGACCTACTTGAAGAAATTATCGGCTTGCAAAACAAACTTAAAGAGTTTAAAACTGTTGTTTACAAACATGGTGAATCAGTAACAGCTATTGAAAAGTTTACCTTAAAACCCAATCCAAAAGGATATGGAAAAAATCTAGCTGATTACAAACCAAAGCTTTCACTAAAAACATTCAAACCAACTCCTGAAGTTTCCAGTGCAGAATACAAAATTGATAATACTCTCATGAGTGTTGTTGAATATCATTGATGAGTGTGTAAATACTCATCATTTTTGTACAAATTAAACTGCAAAAACATCTGAAAACACTCAGAAATGCATCAAAATGATAAAAATATCACAAATAAGTGTTTTATGTGTTTTAAATGCAAAAATATCAAAATCTGGTGAAAAACGTATCAAGTTTGCATAATTGGCAGTTTTAGTCCCCCAAGTTTCAAAAGTTGTCAAAATCAGTCCCTGGTAAATCCAAATAAAGAAAAATATCATTTTGAGTCCCTAGGGATTCCTAAGTTGTCAAAATTGGTCCTTGAAACTTAAAATTGCAAAATTACAATTTAGGTCCCTGAACTTTGGAATTTGGCAAAAATAGTCCTTTGAAAATTTGAAAATGTCAAAAATAGTCCTTGCACTATTAAAGTTTGTCAAATTCAGTCCTTATGGTAACTTTGGAGTATTGGCAGTTTGGTCCCTCAAGGTTGGAGTATTTACAGTTTTGGTCCTTGTCTAAACTAAACCTAAAGCCTTGTCAAATCTAATTATGGACCCCTGCCACTTTCCTCTTTGGACCCCTGTCACTTCCATTTTGGACCCTCTGGTCAAAGAAAGTCAAAAAGCAGAAGATACCAGCCCACACTGTTTGTCTCCCCCATGTGTTGCCTTCAAACCACTGGCCACCTCTCCTCCCATCACCTCACCTTTCTTCCACCCCTCATCATCACTAGCCCCCCACAATTAATGCCACCCCCCCCCTAGTTGATAAAATCAGAGGCTACAAGTCAAATTGAGTCTTCCCGCCAAAAATATAAAAACGGCTAAAATGATCAAAACTCTCCCATTGGTCAAATTGAGAGGTGGGAATCAATCAGAAGGCCACGTGGAACATTTTTGGAGCATAAAAGAGGAGGAAGACACAGAGACAAAGTAGAACTTAGTTTTTTAATTTCTTGTATGTCGTATTTTCTCTAAAATGTTTTAATTAGCTTTTCAATTTGTATTTTCAAGTTTTCTGATATTGGAACTAAGTTATTTAGTTAATGTAATTCAGTTTGGACCTCTAAATCAAAGTGTCATTTCAGTTTCAAATCTTATGCATACTGTTTAAAATTTCAAGCTCAAACTCTTGTGTTCAAAGCTTCAAAAAGCTTTATTTAAGCTCAACTCAACATTTTTAAGCTCTATATAGCTTTTTGTAAGCTTGGGGAATCAGTTCAATCAAATTCCATTGAAAGTCAACAAAAGTCAACTTAAGAAGCTAATTGGGTTCAAGCTGGTTGGAAATGGAATGGGTGTTGCAGAGAGTTGGTTTGGATTGGAAATAGATTAGGATAATGGTTTTTGGTTTGGTTGTAGCCTGCATACTAGCTGGATACTTGTAAGCTTCCTGTTCTCATTTTCACCTTTTATGCAGTTTTCAAATTGTGCTCATATTTGAATTCTGTGGTCACCAACTAGTATAAACAAGTTTAATCAGTAGTAATTAGTATATTAGAGTTAGTTTAATGGGTGAGATGGGTTAAATCAGTATTTAGCTTAGTTTTAATCTCAAAACTGTTTCAAAAAGGGTGTTTGGTTCTGCTGAACTATCTGTCTCAGAGGCATATGTAGTAGTTAATTTCTGTTGGTTCATGATTATTAAGCCTATTTGAACTTATATCTGTCAACATTTGTGCCTGCTAGTTCAAAAAGTCAACAATTCACATAAACAATCTAAACTGCTTATCTGTTGGAAATATGGATTAGCAGATCCTTGTTTTGTGCTTAGAATTCAAAGACCTTGTTTGCAATAAGTTTGTTTTATCATATAACATCAACACCTGTCCATAAATTGGATTCAAAACTCAACTAAGTCAACATTTCATTTTTTGCATCAAAAGTCAAAAACTTGGAAAAGTGGTTTTGAGCCCAACTGGGTAGATTTTTCACAGGCTCATCCTTAGGCCAAAACAAGTCAAACTTTGGGTTTTATAAATTTTCTTGGTCTAGTTTCTTATAAGCATTTTTTCAGATTTTTGTTAATTTTATAAAGCACTCAAATAAGCTCCTCAAGTAGGGCTTATGTGCCCTGCTCCAAAGCTCAGTCAGAGCTGAGAGTTTCCAAGCTTCTTGCAGAACTTGTGCCAAGCTCCACAGAGCTTCTCCAGGTCTGCTCTTTGGTTTGAAGGAAGCTAGCCAGGTCTAGTATAGTTTCCAGCTTTTGATTTTCAATTTAAGCTTATTAATAAGCAGTTGTTTAGGCTCAAACTTGGTACCCTTAACTGTTTTTTGCACTAGAAGTTCAATAAGCCAAATCTGATCAATTTGTATTCCAGAGGTCTAAGCTTGTTGTAACTGGTTGCTTTTGAGTTCTTTTAATATAATATAGCTTCTGTAAAGGTTTGGTGGTCCTTGGTTCTCACTTGCTTATTCAAAGTGCTTATTATTAAGCACTTACAATAGCAGTCTCTTATTTCTCCACACAACACCATGTTTTTCTATTTTTCCTAGATTAATAATATCATTTTAGAGTTTTTCTGAAATTTTCATAATTTTTCAACACTGTTTGCTATTTTTCTTAATTAAAAACAGTTTTTAGGATTATTTAAATAGCTTTTAATACAAATAATTCAGAAAAAGTCCAAAAAAATAATTTTTCATTTTTATTAAGTTTAGATAAATATAAAAAGTAAAAAAAGTAATTTTCCAGATTTTTCATAGTTTATTTTGTAATTTTTAGTAATTTAATTAGTTTTTAATAGTTTAAAATCCATAAAAAATAGAAAAATAATCAGAAAAATATAAAAATAGTTTTGAAAATTCTTTTTTGTTATTTTAGATTTTTCCAAGTCATAATTTTATTTTTCTAGCTTTATTTCCTATTTTCTTGTAATTTAGGTTATTATTAAATAGTTAAAAATAGTTTTTAATTAATAATAATTAATTTAATAGTTATAAAAATAATTTTCTTTTTCTAAAAAGTTTCTCATATCATTAGGTTTGTAAAAATATCATTTTCATATTTTTAGGATTAATATTGTGTAAGTTTCACGTTTTTACTTGTACGTCACGTAGTTTTTAATTCAGTTTTATAAAAACTTAAAAATAAAAACATCATTTTGCAAATAGTGATAGCGTTTATTTAATAGATTTTAACTTTTTAATTTCCTTTAATCTCCTGTAGTTTATAAAAAACTCAAAATACCTACTGATCACTATCCTTAGTGGTTATTCGACATCTGATTGTGTTAAACACCAGTCATCCTCCGTGGGACTTAACGACCCGGGAATCCACTGTATTCTCCTGATCTAAATTGCAATTGGTGTGTGAGCTGTTTTAAGTTCCTTACGGCTGGTCATTCACAAGTGATCAGCTCGCGTGAGAAAACTTGACGGTTTTGCACCGATAAAATTTTGGCGCCGCTGCCGGGGAGGCTGTAAGCGTGTTCTAAGCATTTTTCAGACCCGTACTTGCACATATACCACAGTTTGTAAAAAAGGTTTTTGTAAAGTTATAACAAAATCAAAAAGTTCATTAACACTTTTCCTAAAGTGTTAAAAACACCAAACAAAATATAAAACAACAAAACAATCGTAACGTTTTATATCTTGTGTTTCTTTTAAGGTGATTCTTAAAGAAATACGATTTGGTTAAACGAGACGATACCAAAAATATTGTCCAAAAAGTTTTTAAACCCATCAGCACAAATCTGTACCTACGTCTTTTCAGTGATACTTAATATACATAAAAATCAACCACCGCAAATCAAGGCAGTGCACTACCTAACTGGGGGTGCGACCATAATAAGTTCCCGAACATCAGATTTAAAACTTGCCTTTGTGTCCTTGTGATTTGGTGTACCTTTTTCAAAGAAGCCATTTCACTTGTGATTATTGGTTAAGTTCACTTGTCGTTTTGCCTCGCATTTGTTTTGAAAATTGATTTTTATACTTAGTGCATGCGCACTCGTTCTTCCAGTTCTACAAGCCCATTGTCAGAGCTTGGGAAGATTCCTCGTAGACGTAGAGGACGTTCAGCTCCTTCAGCCGTGACTGAGGAACGTCTACCACCACCACCACCACTTGCCGAAATGGCAGAAGACAAACCGATGAATGAGCTTCTCCAAGCACCCATCGAGGGTTACGGAGATGCCATTGTTGTCCCAGCCATCGTGGCTGACACTTTTGAGCTCAAAACCGGGTTACTAAATCTGGTAACCCAAAGCCAATTCTATGGTTTTGAGCGGGATGATCCTCATGCACACATTCGATGGTTTAACAAAATTGCATCTACCATCAAATACAAAAATGTCCCACATGAAGCTATCAAGCTTCTTCTGTTCCCATTTTCTCTAGAGGGACAAGCCCGGAATTGGCTTGAGAAACAACCCCCTCGTTCTATTGAGACATGGGAAGATCTTGTCACAAAGTTTGTTAACGAATTCTATCCTCCATCCCGAACTACAAGTCTTAAGAATGAGATAATGAAATTCTCTCAGAGATTTGATGAATCATTCGGGGAGGCATGGGATCGTTACAAAGAATTGCTCCGCAAGTGTCCGCATCATGGTTTTACCGAGTTAATGCAAATGGATACTTTCTACAATGGTCTGAACCAGGCCAATCAAGACTCTCTAAATGCCTCCGCGGGATGTAATTTCTTGAGCAAGACCACAAAAGAAGCCTTGCAAATCATTGAAAACAAGTCCCAGGTCCGTCCTTTCCGCACAAAGACATATCATACTGAGTCTAATGCTGGACCTTCTACTTCATCTCCCGTGAGTACATCTAGCACCGATGCTAAGATTGACAAACTCACGGATATTGTTCAGGCTTTGGTTCTTGCTAACCAAAAGAAAGTCACTTTCACACAAGCACCATCATATGGTGAAGTGAAGAAAGTTGAAGTTTCTGTTACTTGTGGTGGTCCTCATGCATACTACAACTGTACTGCCACCGATGGTAGTCCGTTTGAAGCTAATGCTATAGCCGGTACTTCAAATCAAGGAGGTAATCAATACCGTCCTCAAAATGAACCAAACTACCGAGCTAACACTTATCAGGCACCACCCGGTTTCAACCAGAATCTTAACCGGAATCAGAACCAACCAAGAATGAACCAAGGTTATCAAAACCAAGGTAATTTCTATTCCGGACCCAATCAAGGTTTCCAACATCAAGGAAATCTTAATCAAAACACTTACAATCGAGGAAATCAATTTCAGGGGAATATGAACCCTAATCAAGGGAATTCTGGCTATAACCAGAACATACGGCCTCAAATTGTTTCTCCTCCTCCTCCTGTGTCAACATCTGATGAGCTTTTAAAGCAATTCATGAAGACTCAAGAGGAGACAAACAGGTTGTTGGTCAGTCAGATCGCTGAATTGAAGAAGTCTTTAAATGATCGACCCTCGGGCTCAGGTACTTTACCTAGCAACACGATCGCTAATCCGAGGGGCGATGCAAAGGCGATCACAACCAGAAGTGGTGTTTCGTATGATGGACCCGCTATTCCTACTACCTCTTCTTCTTCTCCCCCGAAGGTAGTGGAAAGTGAACCTGAGGCGACAAAGGACAAGGAACTTCCTACTAATAATGGAAGTACTAGCAATGTCCATCCTCAGGTTGTCCAGAAACCAAAATCCAATCCAGGAGTTGTTTTTGAACCTCCTGTAGCTCCCATTGAAAAATCCAAATCTTCTATTCCTTACCCATCACGTTTACATGAGCAAAAGCTCCGCGAGAAAGCCAGTCAACAAATGGAAAAATTCTTTCAAATTTTCCAAGAACTTCATTTTGACATAAGCTTCGCGGATGCTATCATGTTGATGCCCAAGTTTGCATCAACTCTCAAACACATGTTAAGCAACAAAGAAAAGCTGTTTGAAATGGCTAAAACTCCTCTCAACGAGAACTGCTCTGCAGTTATCTTGAAGAAGCTTCCCGAGAAGCTTGGAGATCCTGGAAAGTTCCTCTTACCTTGTGTATTTCCAGGAATGGTTGAATGCTTTGCCTTAGCCGATCTTGGTGCAAGCATAAACCTGATGCCTCATTCAGTATGGAAGAAACTTTCTCTTCCGGATCTTACTCCTACATGCATGACTCTCGAGCTTGCAAATCGTACAATATCCCGTCCTCTTGGAATTGCCGAGGACGTATTTGTGAAAGTAGGAAAGTTCCATTTTCCAGCTGACTTTGTAGTTGTTGATTTCGATGCTGATCCACGGGTTCCTCTCATTGTTGGAAGAGGATTCCTGAGAACGGGCAGTGCTCTCATTGATGTATTTGAGCAAGAAATCACATTACGTGTTGGTAATGAAGCTGTCACCTTTAACCTTGATCAAACTTCGAGGTACTCCGCAAACTATGATTCTGAGTCGGTTAACCGAATAGATATCATTGATGTTGCTTCTGAAGAGTACTCTCAAGAAGTTCTTGGTTATTCTCATAATTCTGTGAGTGGGGATCCCACCACATCTTCTCAACCTATCATAGCCAATTCTACTCCTTCTCTCACTCCGTTTGAGGGAAGCGACTTCATCTTGGAAGAGATTGAAGCATACTTGGCTAGTGATTCTGTTCCATGGGAAATTGATCACGCTCCAATTGACATCGAGGGGGACATACTTCTCATTGAGAAAATGCTTAAAGATGATCACTCATCAACCCCTCACCCTAGTGATGCAATTCCGGAAGAGATTAATCACCATGAGATTAATCCGGAGGGAGATATTCTTATTCTTGAGAAGTTGTTAAATCAGGACACTTCTCCTCCTCTCCCTCCCGTCAGCCTTCATAACAAGGAAATCAAGTCAGTTGAGAAAACTGAAGAATTTCCTGAAATCGAACTTAAGGACTTACCACCTCATCTTGAGTATGCATTCCTTGAAGGTGATGATAAATTGCCTGTCATTATTGCTCGAGATTTGAGTAAAGATGAAAAAACTGCTCTCATAAAGGTCTTGAAGTCACACAAGCAAGCAATTGCTTGGAAACTCTCCGACATTAAGGGTATCAACCCTGAGTTTTGTACTCACAAAATCTTGATGGAGGATGACTTCAAGCCAGCAGTCCAACATCAGAGAAGGGTGAATCCAAAAATCCATGATGTTATCAAACAGGAGGTTATCAAACTTCTTGATGCAGGATTGATTTACCCTATCTCAGATAGTCCTTGGGTTAGCCCGATTCACTGTGTTCCAAAAAAGGGTGGCATAACTGTTGTCACGAATGAAGAAAACGAGTTAATTCCAACTCGATTGGTTACGGGATGGCGTGTCTGTATTGACTATCGTAAGTTAAATGACGCCACCCGTAAAGACCATTTTCCTCTACCCTTCATGGATCAGATGCTTGAGAGATTAGCAGGAAACGAGTACTATTGTTTCCTTGATGGTTTCTCAGGTTACTTTCAGATCCCCATTGATCCACAGGATCAAGAGAAGACCACATTCACCTGCCCGTACGGAACTTTTGCCTACAAACGTATGCCTTTTGGCTTATGTAACGCTCCTGGCACGTTCCAACGATGTATGATGGCCATATTCCACGACATGATCGGGGAAACAATGGAGGTGTTTATGGATGACTTCTCGGTCATTGGGGATTCATTTCAGACATGTCTCTCCCATTTAGACAAAATGCTAAAACGGTGTGAAGACACCAATCTCTGTCTAAATTGGGAGAAGAGTCACTTTATGGTCAAAAAAGGCATAGTCCTTGGCCATAAGATTTCCAAAAATGGGATTGAGGTCGATAGAGCAAAAGTTGATGTTATTGCTAAACTGCCTCATCCTACTACCGTCAAAGGTATTAGGAGTTTCCTTGGTCATGCCGGGTTTTATCGTAGATTCATACAGGATTTTTCTAAAATCGCTCGGCCTATGACCCATCTTCTTGAAAAAGAAGCTCCTTTTATCTTCTCTCCTGAGTGCGTCGAAGCTTTTGAAACACTAAAGAAAAAGCTTACGGAAGCACCCATTCTAGTTGCCCCCGACTGGGACTTACCCTTTGAGCTCATGTGCGATGCAAGTGATTTTGCTATCGGTGCAGTCTTGGGGCAACGAAAAACTAAGCATTTTCAGCCTATACACTACGCAAGTAAGACTATGACTGAAGCTCAAACCCATTACACCACTACAGAAAAAGAACTATTAGCTGTGGTGTATGCGTTTGAGAAATTTCGGCCATACCTCATCTTGACTAAATGCGTGGTGTATACGGATCACTCGGCTCTCAAATATCTCTTTGCAAAACAAGATGCAAAGCCGAGATTGCTCCGTTGGGTTCTCCTCCTCCAGGAATTTGATATCATTATACGTGATAAAAAAGGAGCTGAGAACCTGGCTGCTGATCATCTGTCCCGATTAGAGAACCCTCACCAAGATGTTTTCGAGAAAAAGGAAATAAATGAAACATTTCCTCTCGAGACACTCAATGCGGTTTCTTTTCGTGGAGACTCTTCTACCCCATGGCTTGCTGACTTCGCAAATTACCATGCGGGCAACTTCATAGTGAAAGGGATGTCGTCCCAACAGAAGAACAAATTCTTCAAAGATGTTAAACATTACTTCTGGGACGACCCCTACTTGTTTAAAATTTGCGCGGATCAAGTCATCAGGCGATGTGTGTATGGTCAGGAAGCTATTGACATTCTCAAGGCTTGCAATGCTGGACCTACTGGGGGACATCATAGCCCCAACTACACCGCCAAGAAGGTGTTTGATTCCGGATTCTATTGGCCCACAATTTACAAGGATGCTCACGAATTTGTCAAAGCCTGTGACACTTGTCAACGTCACGGGAATATCTCACAAAGGAGAGTGTGTGAGATCTTTGACATCTGGGGCATTGACTTTATGGGGCCATTTCCTTCTTCTCGCGGAAATAAGTACATACTCGTGGCCGTTGACTATCTGTCAAAATGGGTTGAAGCTAAGGCTTTGCATACCAATGATGCCCGAGTTGTCGTGAAATTCTTGAAATCTCTCTTTGCTAGGTTTGGAACTCCACGAGCCATAATCAGTGATCGTGGTACGCATTTCTGCAATGACCAGTTTGAAAGAGTCATGCAGAAGTATGGTGTAACTCACCGTCTCTCTACTGCGTATCACCCCCAAACAAGTGGGCAAGTGGAAGTTTCCAACCGGGGGATTAAAAGAATTCTTGAGAGGACGGTTGGTGAAAACCGTGCCTCTTGGTCGGATAAGCTAGATGACGCACTCTGGGCCTTCCGTACAGCTTATAAAACACCCATCGGGTGTACTCCATACAAGCTTGTATACGGAAAGGCGTGTCATCTACCGGTTGAGCTAGAGCACAAGGCATACTGGGCCTTGAAGCATGCCAACTTCGATATTCAGACTGCTGGTGATCACCGGAAAGTTCAAATGAATGAATTAAATGAACTCCGTGATCAAGCTTACGAGAACTCTTTGATCTACAAAGAAAAGACAAAGAAGATTCATGACTCAAAAATCAAGAACCGCGTTTTCAACGTTGGTGATCGAGTCCTTCTTTTCAATTCAAGATTGAAGATTTTCTCGGGAAAGCTTAAGTCCCGCTGGTCTGGACCATTTACTATCACTAAGGTTTATCCTTATGGCACCATTGAGTTATCTCAACCCGATGGTCCAAATTTTAAAGTGTAACTTTTCTTCCTGAGCTAGTGGTTGCAACTTTTGCGCCAAGAACTAAAAACTCAGTACTTAGAAGAAACAGAAAAGAAACATCTAGTTTCTCAAGAGCATTCGAACTAGTGCCTCAAGTAAATTAAGTAAGTAAACTTGAAAGGCCACTAGTGGTCGTCAGACTTATAGCTTCAACCGTACGAAGTTCCGGGTCATACGGAACACGAGATCGAGTTGGCCATCTACTGTGCGGAAAGGCATATGTTCGAACATACCTCATGTGGGCTACCCACAAAATATTCGACATGCCTTCCGGGTC